>CM068388.1:87514406-87718421 GCA_034770075.1 Aralia elata
AGTTTTTGTTTTATTTATCCAATTCAATGAAGCATTGTTCAGAATATAAAGTTTCCACATCAAATAATTAAAAACTTAGAGACTTAATATATTACTATAAGAGTCCTATTTCCAGCTTATAATCAATTGATTTTGAGTATGAAATACTTTAATATGATTATCAGCAGGTTTTTAAAGTAACCAATTCATGGTGCAAGTTCGAAACAGCCACCCCCCCTCAACATGCTCCATATTATACCAAGTACTAAAGTATTTGGCATAAAAATTGCGTGACAGTGATGGTTCATAATTAGGGTAACTAAGACCTAAAAAACTCAATATATAACTTGAGAGGTTACTCCATTTCAATAACTAATTGATTTTGAGTTAGTTTGTTTCAATAAGCATTTAAAGATTAAAAGCAATTGAGAATTAATCTTGTCCACACAATAAGAATTTTTTATTTTTAAACGTAAATTTTATTTAAACTCCATAAAACGGTAACATTTGATACTTACATAATATAATACAACAAAATTCATACAAATGTATTTAAAATCATCTAAAATACATTATTTTTAGTAACATTTTGATGCTATAAATATGACACCAAAAATTCGTATCAAATGAAATTTTAAAAACCCTCGTTACAATGTATTTAAAAACCTCTAAATACGCTGGCCGATTTATTCCATAAAAGTTAGGGGGGGGTTTTGAAAAATCGTACAAATGTTATTTAAACCCGCTCTAAATACGGTTGCTGCGACACTGTAGGCTGCAAACGTATATTAATACCATACATACATGGGTCCGTCAGGAGAGAAAAATCTGAGAATGAATGGTTGGCAATTCCCGAGGATGTGTGGAGAGAAGGATGGGTTAAGGGGTAAGGGTAAGGGGCAGAGCGGGCAGAGGTGGGGGATGGGAGTGAGGAATGGGATCGTTTGCTGGGGGTGATTAGCTTTAATTACATTCTACCCGTTGTTTTCATATTTATGAGTACGGTGTAAGCCTTTTTTCATTTCTTTTTCTGGTTTTCCTTTTCTTATCGGTTTCCAATCAAATACATATAATAATATATTATCGTACTTCTAACAAATTGCTTAAATACCCTAGGGTTTAATAAAGCCTTTATATGGAGGGCACCTATTCCTCTGCACTTATTTTTTACTACCTTTACACTTTTAATGTCATGGCCTCTCTTCTAAACCCAGTCTAGATAGGGTGCTTAGGGAGGTACTCCATCTGGCAGATGCCAAAATTTATATCCATCATTCTATACAATTATTCTACGATTATAATTTTGAGCAAACAAATTTTATTTTAGCGTATAATGAAAGTGCATGATTCTACATTAATTTAGTAACATAATATGGGAGTAGGTGATTTATTTTACTATAAACTGATTAATTGGTCAACAATCAGTATAATTAAGTTTTAAATGCACTTAATTTTGCTAGTAATTAATTTTGTATTGATTACACAACTATAGGGTGTGTAATTTATATTTATTAAGTTTATTTTAAACTTTTCTTTTTAATTTAATAACAACGGTATTTAATAGTAACTCGTATTTTAATACAGAATATAAGCTTTACTATTTTTTTCCATTACAAAAACTTTAGAATCATTATTGAATTCTAAATCATTCAATTTTAAGTTTATAATTTATCTCAATTTTTTTTTCTACATTTAAAAATTTAATAATGATCTTATAATTTGAAACGGATGAAGTACTATATTTTGGTATCCAAATAACACTAAAAATGTTTTTTATATTTCAATCAATATCAAAACTCTTTTGTAATTTTTAAAAATTAAATAAATAAAACTAAAAGTAAAAAAAGTTTTAGTGTGAGACTTTCGTTTTTATCTCTCCAAACGGCTTAGTGGTTGCATTTTTATCGTGAATTTTCCTTTTTTTAAAATCTTCATTATACGCCTAAAGTACCATGCATGGCTTACATTATAAGTACCCACATTTAATGTAATGCTCTAATTTCTTTATTTTTTTTTTATAATACGAAATCTGTGAAAAGCTTTGTATAGCTGATTGTAGGGGGTCTTTATAATGTTAGGTTCTTTTTTTTGAAACTACGGAGTCCTCGATAAAAATGATAAAAAAAAATATCGAAGTTCAATTTAAAAAAGAAAAACTACTATAAAAGTGTGGCATTATACTCTAATGCATACTTTTTGTTTGTAAAAAAAATTATAAATGTTTCGTCGGTCCCTACCAATCATGTTTATGACTACTCCCTTGATTTGCCATAATCTACGTATTTGTGTTCTTTATGTGTTATGTATAACTAAATAACACGTATCGGTTTTTATTCCTTAGGCTTACCACTTTCGAATACTTTTCATTGTGTCTTTAGCTGAGTCAACCAGTCACCTAGTAATTGAACTTTATCGCGTGTTCTGAATCCTCATTCACGTGTCTGTTGAATATGCTACTATCAGTCTTAAAAACTGATCGTAACTTTTGTAAAGTTTTTGAGGATGTATCGATATGTCAGTTTCTCGTATGCGCACACTTATGGTCCATAAATTTCACTTGTTTTTGGAAACCTTATTTAATTCATTAATAAATTAAGTTTTGCGTTAGATCTTTAATCTTTTTATGTATTTTTAATTTTTTACTTTGTTTTTATTTCTCGGATATTCATTTATAACGTATTTTGTGAAATTTCTGGACCAAAACTCTCCCCTCACTGCCTTAGGCTCTTATAAATTTGATAAAGTGGGTTTGAGGGCGAGCATAATTAGTCAAGTCACCAAGTTATCCCAAGGCTTCATATTTTTTGCTTTTGTTAGAACATTTTTCTAGTTGAAGACCTCCAATTTTTAGAATAAGTACAATATAATCTTGTAATCAATTTATTTATTATATTCAATAATCAATATATTTAAAACTTACTCGAGTGAGATATCGAACTTAAATACTTAATAATCAGGTCTGAATTGACATAATCTGTCTTAATCAACTAGATTGAGATCTCATTGACCTTACTTACTTGTGACATCTTGAAAATTACAAAAAATGGATATGTTTGCTTAAGAATAAGAAGTTTACAAACCTTTGTTATTTACCCTGCGTCTTAAGATTTTTTTTTTAAGTAGGAAAAATTAAAGAAAATATATTCCTCATTTTTACCATGAAACTTTCCTTATATTAAAATGGTTATTTTTCCTTTAAAAAAACTATACTTATTAATACAAATTCAAAAGACCAGTTTATTTTTAGGACATAGGGGGGGAAAAATGAGGAAAAGACTAAGAGACAAATTATAGTAGGTAAAAACCCTACCTTGCCAATCTGCAGCTGATTTAATTTTGGACATTTACTCTTAACCACCATAGTTACCTTAATTAATTAACACAACATAATTCACCAATATATTTTCTTATTACTATTTTATTCCTTGGTCAAATCTCACCAACATAAGTTAAGAAAATTACTTCTCTAATTATATTTTCTGAATTTATTACTACTATCTTATTATTATAACGCAGTTAGGATCATTATCCCAAAAAAACATATTTGTTGTAAACTTTAATAAAACAAACCTGGATAACAAAAAAGTTACCCTACGATAATAGTCGGATTCTAGAAATAAAGCATCCAAAGACTTTTTCAAATTTCCCCGATTTGACTACTCGTGCAGGGTTTTTTCTATCTCTCTTACTCCCTCTCCTAACTCACACACACAAATAAAAATAAAAAAAATTACCTATAAAGAGACGCGTAGTTGTCAGAAGAGCAAAAGACAGAGATTCTTTATATAGTGGTTCCATAATTCTTTTTTTGACTCTATATGTATTAATGATGGTTTTAATTTTTTTTTTAAAAGCTACACACTTGCAATGTTAAAATAATTTTTTTGGAAATTATAGTTTACTGAATAAAGGATTGCATGGCAATTGCCATGGCCTGCTATTCAATTCCCGAAACATAATTGGAAAAACTTATCACATCCAACAAAAACTTATATATATACTTTCTCTCATTCAGCAGAACTATCAATCTTCTCAATTCCCAAAAACTTGCCATTACTAATATATATATACACATACACTGCTGCTGCTTCAAACACAAGAGGACCACGATAAAATAAAGTATAATAAGTATGTTTATTGTGGTCCTCTTGTGTGTTTAAGCAGCAGCTGCTAGCAGCTTGAATGTATGCCATGCACGAGTTGTTGGACCATATCAAACTAATTAATGCATGGTTTACTTGGATCAACAAGAATTTCAAGAATTTGTCGTGCGCTGGAATTTTTTTCAGTTTTCCAGGAAAATAATTGATCTGTGGTGGATATATAATAATTCGACCTTAGTTCTCTTTGTTTTTAACTTTCAAGGTAAAAAACTTTTACTAAAAATGGGTTGTGTTCTTTTTCTGAAAAATTATTCAAAGATTTGATTTTAAGAGCCCGTCTGGCGAGGACAAGTTTTTGAATTTATTATTGAAATATAATTCTATAACTAGTATTTCGTTTTTTCAAAAAATTGACTCTGTAATTCACATCAAAGACACCAATTGTTACATTCTTTGTAGTTATGATATATTAGTCAGTACATAAGATTATATATATATAATATATATATATATATATAAAATTTCGAAAATACTTTCCAACTCCTTTGGCTATAAATAAGTAGTTTGTGCCAATATATTAATGATCATCTATTGAGAGAAATCATGAAAAGGAGGTTGTTTTGGTTAAGGGCTAAACCTCTAATTTAAGCCAATAGTTAAATGGTTTGGCAATTGTTTGCTATTAGGTTTTGTACATATGCATATAAATAATGTGGTTGGGGTTTATGGTCCGACTCTGACCAATTAACATTGTACCACTTCGCCCATCCAAAAGGACCCCATAAAGTCTACCAAAAGAAAGAAATATTAATTTGGCAATCAGATGAAATATCAAATAAATTGATACTGGGGTGTTTTGGTGGCATCAACTCCATCTTGATAGTACTTCAGTCTCTTTATAATGAATGTACCTTGCTACAAAGACAAATTAAAAACATCTCACTTGTTTTTTTTTTTCTTGAAGTGTTTTACCTCATTTCTTCCAACTAAGAAAATCTACCAAAAGCAAACAAAAATACACTCACTATATATATGTGTGTGTGTATTTGTTTTCCCTTTAGGTAGCTCAACTTTTAGTTGCTTCAACCACATGTGTATGCATGCCACCATAAAAACTCTTAGCTCATCGAAATATGAATTTTGAAGGCCACAATGCATAAGATGGGGACAATATATCGACACATATAGTTGTATATATATGTAAAAATATAAAGGCTGTGTTTGGACACTCGAAAAATTGAAGGAAAATGAAATTTCAAAGTGTACAACATCCTTTGGAATTAACATTATTCAAAATTCAAATTATATAGGACCTTGAAGAATCTCGAACGTCAAATACACGACTTTGAAATGTTTGCATGTTTTTTATTTTTTTTTATTTTTTCGCAGTCCGCTTGTAATTTTTTAGATTTCCATTTGCCTCATTATTTTATCATGTTTTTCGAGTTTCCAAAAACATAAATGGGCCTTTAACCGTGTAAACAATTTTGATTGTCCATTTACACCGTGATAAACCAATTTTGGATGCGTAGAATAGGCCACTGGCTATGTAGACATTCTTTGTACGTACTTGAAACACATAAACGTTGTATATTGGATGACCATTGCCATGATACCATTATTGGTAAATTAATTGGACAACTCATAAGAGTACGATATACACAACAGGCTTATTACTCGTACTTACGAAAATTTTCCTTATTTATCATGGGGAATTTATTTAGTTTGTATTCCCGCCACCAGTGCACCTTAAATGAACAAATTTGGTATCTTATGAGTTATAATTATAAATTTTTCATCCTACACTCACTTATGATAAACTCTTAAGTGCCGGATATACTAGGGTTTGGAAGTTTTACATTCAATAATTAATCACGAGAACCATATTTTTATATGTAAATAGGATCCGATTATGATGAAGTTATCACAAACTTTACTGTAGTCAACGATATAATTTTCTATTGCATGATATTATAGCAAATGTTGCATTGATAAGTTCTATAGTTTTTTATTGCATTGGTCAGTACAATATTTGTTATATATCCAATGCAACAATTTGCTATTAATTATTGCAATAATTATTTAATAATACTCCATCCGTTCCTTAATATAAGTCGTTTTAGAAAAGTGTTTTTGTCTCTTAATATATTTTGTTTGAGAATTTCAAGTAAGCAGTAATTGCTTAGTTTCCAATATTACCCTAAGTATTAAATATAAACTTTAGTTCTACCTCTACTTTTTTTGTCCAATACAATAACAACTCTCTTTTTTCCAATATAAGGACAATATAGGCCAATTGATATTATATTTTAATGTTATACAATTACTTTTTCTTAATATCTTTTGCACAACTCTTAAAACGACTTATATTAAAAGACAAAAAGGAAGTATCAACCACTGTTCTACGGCAAAGTTTGCTAAATTCACCTATTAATTATATCCATAAAGCAAATTTGCATATAAGCTATTAGGTATACACACAGTTGTAATCATTAGTAACCTATTATTAAAGGAAAAGGTGATTAATTTATAGGCTCCATTTTAGGGGTCAGGTTTTTCATTGGTTTTCTACCGATTTGGAAACCAGTGGTTCAAAGTGTTCAACTTTAATTTGTAGCTAAATTGGTTTTAAACCTGGGTGGGCTTACAAACCCAGGACTGGATTATAAAGATTCGGTTGCCGTTCCAACCGGTTTTTGGTTTTCAAAATTTAAGATTGGGGAAAAGTTATATTAGATTAATTTTTCTTAATCAAAATATTTGTGTCCCCAAGATATGCAAACCAATGTGACACTACAAATAATGTTCAACTTTGGCCCAAATAAAATGCAGTAATACCCTGTGGCTCTCTTTTCTTTTTTCCTTGACCTCCAACAAAGGAGGAATAACAAATAACCTATTGATCCTTTTTTTTTTTTCCATAAGCGCGCCTCCCATAAGGGACACAAACACAGGGAAAAATTCCATTTTACAAACAAACCTTTCTCTACTTTTATGAGGTTATCCAACTGCACAAATCTAGGTAATTATTTTTTTAATTATATTTTTTTTTTAATTTTATTTGCAAGTAAAAAATAAAGAAAGTCCAGAACTTCCAGATTCCTGTTTCTACATTGTATAAAAACTATGTTCAGATTAATTTTGTTAAAACAACATTAATTGTATTCACAACAAGTCTGTTTATCATACTTTCTGTAAAGAATGAAAAAAGTCCTATTCTCTTTCTTGTTCCTGTAGCAAAAAAAAAAAAAAAAAAAAAAATAAAAAAAAAAATTCTGTTATACTACTTACTACTATGTGGCACACTCACTCTTCTCACAATTTAAAACACAACTGGAACAAACAATAAACACTCCATTGAACAAGGAAATAATCACTGTCTATATGCAGTTCCATTGAATTAACTAGGCACAATTTAATGAAACTTCAAAAAGGAGATGCTAAGAAAAAAAAATAAAAAAAAAAATAAATAATATAAAAATAAGATTATCAACCAAATTCCTTAACATTTCTCTTTCACCAACACCTCCAAGATCAGATAAAAGAGTAGGCAAGAGACATCCCAGCAAAGGAAAACTCTAAGCATGTACCCTTCTATCATTCTATCCCTCGGTAACAAAAACCAGGTGAAAGTTTGGAAGAGTAAACTTGTATGAAAGAACAGCAAACTACTTGATTTTTTTCTAACACGAAAAGTCCATCGGAATTAATCCTATTTAGATTTTTTAGTATAAACGACATCTTTGTTTACTTTGACAGCCAATATATAATAAGAAACAATGTACAAGCTGCAATGACCGCAGCTAGGATGAGAGTGTCTCTTGAACGCTTTCTTCTAATTGCACCTGTGAGGATCAGGAACAAGATTTAGTGGAAAGGGATTTTAGAGAAGGGAACATAAGCAGTAGATATGGCTTGAGAACGGTACCGATTAGTCCTCGAACAACAGGAAATTTGTCGCTTAGTAGTTTCACTTTCCCTTGAACATCACCAAACAAAGCCCTTTGAGAGCCCAAGGCTGACCTTGTAGTTTGAGCTTGACTAATTACATCGTCCATCTGCACAAAGTTCAATCTGAAAATGTGATTATTAAGTAACTTCACAAAAATAAGTAGGAAAAATCATAAAAATCAGATCATGCAAAGATAAAGTTCAAGTGAAACAAAGGGATTAAATCATAATAATAATAAAAGACAAGATGGAAGCAAGATGGATCTGATCTCAGAGATCCCCCCACATATGACACTTGTCTATGGAATGAAAATTAATCAAATATTGACAATTTTTGTGTGATGATTGAGTTTGTGTACATTGGCATTCCCACTCAAAAAGCATCCTCAACTCCTTAGTAACCAGCCCCCTTGACCTATATTATACATCGTCTGAAAATTGTGACAAGTTTTCCTACACATATTTGTAAAGTTTATCACTTAGCAGTGTTCTAAAAGTCGCTAGTAAGCGGCGAAGGGGGGCCCTAGCGCCTAGGCATTTTCCTAGGCAGGCAAGGCATTTTCTTAGGCGATCTCATTTATTTATTTTTCTATTATACATACTTGTTATATTGTACAAAGCATAAAATAGATGTAATTTTTTTAAATTTTACATGAAAATTATCAAAAAAAAAAAAAAATCTTTTAGGACTTAAAAATTCATTTTAAGTAATGTAGAGGTTCAAAGTAGATATTTGGTTCTGCCTAGGCGGAGGCCTAGGCGCCTAGCCAAATCTAGGCGATAAAGGACCGCCTGGCGCCTAGACGGGGATTAATCGGACCTAGGCAGGAATCTTTCGAACACTGTCACTTAGCAAAACTAGCCCATCAACTTTCTGTAGAAATTAATTAATCATGGCACAACAGTGAAAGAAACCACCCCTAAATACTAGTCCAAAATTTGTATGCAATTTCTTGATTAGACCCAATATGTACATTGAAGTTAACATAAACAAAGTTTACAACAACAGAATTTTGATAGCCAATTAGCCATGGAATGAAGGTTATCATATTTGGCCAGACTCCTTAGTCCGTACCATCCAAGAACATTGGTAGCTGAGCTTAGAGCAGATTGTATATCTGAGCTAGTTTTATGTAAGGAAGAGGAGACATTCTAATAATCAACATCAATTATATTAGTAAACCTCACACACTATGAATGAGAATACAAACCTCACAATAAGGAGGAAAGAAAGTCTCGCAATAAAAGAGAAATATAAATCAAACAACAGGTGAGAATCGAACCTGATGGTACCAGGCCTCAAACTTAACCATCAGCCTAAGACCTCATTGGCGAGGAGACAACTAGACAAGGGTAGAGAGTAAAAATTAATAAGTAAAAGGGCGAATTCTCATGCTGAGCATATGAAGAAGACCTGACAAAAGACAAATAAAGCTGAGAGAAATGGAGATGAGAAGGAAATGGAAAAAGAAATGACGATTATTGGTGTTGTTCGCACTGATTCAGGGAGTTGGGTGGGTAGATTAGATTTTAACATAATCTTAGGCAGTACATGCAGAATCTGACTCATTAGGACCCACATGCTCAGCCTAAGATACTAGCAAAGGATGGCTACTGCTTGGAAAAAATGTGAAATCTTAACTTCATCAATCCAAGCATATTATGTTTTCCATTTTAATTACTTAATTCATAGTAAACTTTCCAAGCAACATCTAAAGCTACTAGTTTACATCTGAGCACATAAACAGATATTGATACGAATTATCAAAGTTATCGGTCAAATTCATCAGTTTTCCATTCTAACTGTCCAATTTCAATGCTAATTAGAGCTCATGTACGATTAAGATGTTCGATCCTAAGTTCAAGTGACCAACTTTGTGTTTGTCATCATTAATTGATTTCAAGCTTAAGGTTTCAGTTGCCACAGCATAGAAAGGAAACCAATACAATAACAAAGAGCTGAATTATAACCTAAACTGAAAAAATTCCTTAAGCTCTCCCCAATGCTCTGGGGAACAGGGACAGAGATGCAAGTACATTAGAAATTATACGTATTTAGATGTGGAAAGAAATAGCTTCAGTCTTACATGAGCTATGCTTCCATGTATGGCAGCTCTCTCCCGTAGTAACTGCATTCTTGGTGACCCAGATGCCTGCAAAAAAGTTGATTACTTTATCGCCAATGAGAAGACCTTCTGTAAGTAATGATTTAGAGGAGAAAAAAATTAAACACGTACACACCTTGTACTCACTGATATCTTCTCTTACAGAAGTGAGAAGCTCTGCATGTTCCTTCATTGAATTTATGTTTCCCTTGATGCGTCTAAATTCCTGAAATATTCATAACAATTACTCTATGAGCCTGAAATCTGGAGAGAACTATCAGATAGATGCTACACGCACAAAGAAGCATAGCTAGAAACTTCTAAAAAATGCACCATAACAGGGGAAACATTAAATATTGCTACACTAACATCAGTTTTTCCGAACTAGACAAAACAAAGACGGACTGATTAACAATTCAATAAAGAATCTCATAATTTTTACTATTATAAGCAAAAAAGAAAAACGCACTTTCCAATCTCTACGCAAATACTCTTTCCAATCTCTACGCAAATAGAATATGTTGTTAGAGAATAACAACACAGCGAAAAACAATAAGAAAGAAAAATTAAAAGAAAAACAATCACACAAGACACAAGATTTACGTGGTTCACCCAAAACGTTTGTGTTAGTCCATGGTCGGCGGCTGACAGTTTCAGTATCTCTTAGAAAATTCGTACATCATACAACTGCAGGCCCCCGCTAAATTATTCGTAGCGGCAATCAAACGATGATTACATTTGTTAGGGCCCGTTCCTTCCGCTTCGGGCTGTTAGGGCCCGTTCCTTCCGCTCCGGGCCTACCAGCCCTCCGCTCCAAGAACGAGCCCAATTACATTTTGAATAACTTTATATTCACCTCTAAATTAAAGTTTGGATCAGACTTCACCAATAACATATGTCTATTCTTCGTAAAATTCATGTGGGTGATGCCCACAACGAAGAAAAGATAAAAAAACTCTATCCCTCAAAAGATATAGTTAGCAGCATTGGCAATTCCCAGAACATAAATTACATATAATTGGTTACCATGAAGAGTTTTAAGATAGAAGGTTACCATGAGAAGTTATTGCAAAGTTGGTCAAAAGCGTGCACCAATATATTCTATTTCCACTTAAAAACATATGACATAAAACTAACAGCAACACAAAAGTCTGATATTAAGAATGCCCACAAAATTATTCTAGTTCATGTAACCTATGTTACGTTGACTTGGCAAACTCTACAAGGATCCTTAAAAGGATATGACACGGACACGCCTATTTTAGCACATTTTGGTTCATGTTCCACCAAACTGTCGTGTCTGACGCCTGCACCTATACTTATACCTGTGCCTGTACTCATACCCATGTCACGTCCACACGAGTACTTTTGGAGGAGTCCATTTAACACAGCATATAACATGGCTAATTCCATGAAGTATGAGCACGCCACACCCTAGTAGACAAAAAGATATAACTCAAAACATTATAGAATGTATAGTCCTCCCAATCACTCAAGCAGTGAAGATTGCAATTGCATCATAAGGAAATCTGATATTTGGCCGAATAGAAAAATGAAATATAGTATAGAAAGTCCAAAGTGAAATACTTAACTGATATGTACCCAAGATGTCGATCACTAAATCATGAGACTTGCATAATGTATTATTATTATTTTACTTTTTATTTTGTTTTTATTTGATAATTAGAAGTTAACAAAGTACATCATTTTAAGTGTTGAGAATTGCATTACTTGCATGCAATTTCTAGCATTAGCATACCCGACAAGGAAAATAAAACTTTTTGAAAATAGAGATATCAATACAAGGACATACTTCCGCAAATAAATACACAAATCATATACAATAACCTGAGTGAACTCATGAAGTATGTCTCTATGCCTTGCCAGCTTCTGAGTAACTGAAGTAGTAGGTGCAGCAGAAGCAGCACATCGACTCATAGAATCATTTACATCAAGTAGTTTCTCAAGCAATGATTGAATCTCCATTTCCGTAGACTTCCATGACCTGCTGGACCCAGTTGGTGAAACAGTATCCACATAACCTGAACCCATTAACTTAATCATCAAAACCCTAAAAGCAAGCTAAATCACCCATCATTTGAACCAAAAACTACAGTTATGATATGAAGTTGGAAAAAAACCATAAATCAGACTCAACCATCAGAATATACATTCAATCATGTTATGTGTTGTTACCATCATACATGCGTCTTTTGTTATTATAATCTTTAGGCAGGCAGTCAGGCCTTTTAGGAGATATATAAAGCAATCGAAGTTTTGCCCACATTTTTAAATGACATAAGCAAATAAATACATTTTAAGTCAAGGACGTCATTATCTAAAAAAGTGATGTAGTTACTAGTTAAGCCTTATCACAAACAGACAGAATTAGAGATTCTGCCTTTTAAAAGGGAAAGTCGATAACGAATGCTGCAAATTCCCATCACTTCAAAGAGATTTGAAGGCAAGGCAGGATGAAAGATTTGAATATTTGAACAATAACTCAAAAAATACACATCAAATAATAAGTTACAGGAGCTGTCTGATATTTAAAAATGGGCTTAATGAGAATGGCACTCAGGTATGTATGTCATAAATAAATTAAGGAGTCCTACTATGTATTGCGACAAATTTATACGAATTACAATTGTGAAGCTTATCAATACATGGGATTGGTAGGAATTATAGGAGGACTCCACTTATTACATAGGGACAAACAAAGAAGAATATTAAAGGTAAAAGAGAGAAGTGTTAAAAGACAAGACAGAAACAACATCAAAAGACTAAGCTGCTACTCTAAAAAATATTGAGTCTCTTGAATGTTAGAAAGGTCCTCTGTACCTATCAGTTTTAGTCTATGATGCATGTGTTGATCTACTAATTAATTTAGATTTTAGGCTTCTTTAGACTTGCCTTACTGATCTCCTTGCTTCGACAGTCAAAAACTGTCATGCAAAAAATTAAACACAGTATTAACTAACTCCTAAAAAAGAGTCCACTTTCTCTTTATGGGACATCGCAAATGAGAGACCACATTCATAATCACTGTATCAAATCATATTATACTAAGTTTTGATTTTGGCTATTCATTATCTTAAAGCTAAACATTTCTTTAAAATAATTTACTTTTACACATGAACGGGTGGAGCCAGTAGTACAAATATAACCGAATACCCCACAAATTTGACTTGCGATCAAACCACAGTTTTGTATTCCATTTAGTTCATGCTTCATACATGGGCTAACAATTAACATACGATGCCTCCAGTACTAATTAAGAAAAGCATTATACTAAGAAAAAGAGCACACTTAGAAAAATCAAGGGCACCAAATTAACAAAATAAACAACACATCGGGATAATTCAAATCCATATTGTTACCACTATCAAGTTCATTTTTAGGGTTTAGTAATGGGAATTTGGGAAATGTAACCTATACATCAAGATCTGAAATTGAATAGATATATAGAAACAGAGTATAAATACAGATATAATCCATAATACATACATATATATAGATACATATAGAGAGAGAATGGGGGTCGGACCTCCTTGGGAGAAGCGAGCGCCGAGCTTAGCATTAGGAAGAGAGCTTGACGTCGAGATCGCCTTCGATCTTGCGGGCCTCTTTTCTCAGTTCCTCCCAACCCGACTCCTGTAAAACCAGATCATCGCCCGCCATTTCCACCCTGCCGGATCCGATATCCCTCTGATCGGCAAACGATTAATATTTCTGTTAGTACAGCTGAAATTCCGATAGCACCACCGTCTCAGTAGTCACTGCTATGGGCTTTTTCTGGGTTTAGGACATGGACCTTGTTAAGTTCCTTTAGTTCCCATACTCACGAACAACTTTATTTTTTATTTTAATTTAATTTCATTTTTAAGGATCTCTTTTTCTTTTCTTTTTTTTTTTTAAAGAAAGACTTTTTGATATTCTCCTATATTTTTCACCTAAACAGTAATGTTTGAAAGAGGATAATGTTTCTATGTTTACGCACGTAATCCGATAATTATAAATGTCTTCAAGAATAAAGTCGTAAAATGAGCAAACAGTTTCGGTTCAATTCGTACTCGCTTGACTAAAAGTCCGATTCGAGCTCGACTAGAAATATAAATAATTTAAATATGAGCAAATTTTAAGGTTCGATAAATTACTCGAACCTCTTCAAATTGTAATTTTCTATTGATACTCGGATCATATTCATTCAAAAAGTTCAAATTGCTCGGACTCGATTCAAGATCGTGCTCGACTCGGTAGCTAAACGAGCCTCAATCAAACCTTATTTTATACTCAATAAATTTTGTGAACAAAATCTAAGTAACTCAATACTTAGTTCGACTCGATTCATTTACACCCTTATTCAAGATATGAAACTTAAGTTCGATTATTTAACAATCTCAAAAAAAAATAATAAATAAATAAAATCATGAGTTCAAAATAGAAAACTTAAACTCGATTATTTAACAATTCAAAAATACTTAAATTCATGCGATCTTAACCAATAAAAAGAGCATTAAGTCATCCTTTTAATGTTTTGGTGATCTTACACTTTAATTTGATTGATCAACATAAACAAAATGCTAGATTGATTTGAATTTAAAACTTGGTAAAATTAAAGGAATTGTGCGTATGTTTACTGAGTATATTTTGTGAGTAATTGGGTTGCCCCCGATAACGTATCCATCACATTTACCCAGTTTTTTCGTTTTGGGTTAGGCTCATTTAGAGTTGGATTTAGTTGAAGACAGCCCAAACAAAGATGATCTGCGAAATATGGTTAGGTTTATCCATGGTAGGTAGGGTTTGGTTTACTGAAGCCCAACGTAGAATTTTGTCCGCTTTCTCATGGTGTTTTTGTACTAGTCCCTCCGTTACAAAAACACATAAAAAAATTTAAAAAAAAGAAAAAAAGAAAGAAAGCATAATTTGTCAATTTGTTTTTCTTTTTCCCTAAAAAAGTCTTAAACATCCTTTTGTACATAATTTAGGAGAGAGAGTGTATTTACGTAAAATGATGTTGTTTTTGTATGATAACTCATACAATTATATGCGGTATTCTCACTTAGCTCCATTTCTGACATTTTATTTTGTATAATAATTACAATTTAATTTTAGGATATTGTTCTGATTCTTATAAATAAAAACTTTCCCCGAAGCTTCAAATATTTCTGTCATATTTAATCAACTTCAATAATTTGCAAAAAAAAAAATCATTTTAATGGTACCAAAAAACAGAAATTATTCGAGGGTTTTGATAAATAAATAAAAAAAGTTGTCATCCATGGATATGGATAAGTAATAGATTCAATTAGGGGATGCTTAATTAAGATGTGAGGATTTACAAAAAGTTGAATCAATGGATAGGCATTGACAAATAATTAATATTGTTCTTCTATGGTGGTTGCTAAGTAACATCATTAGTCACTATACACCATTAACTAATGAAAGCAAATGGTAGTAGCTACCACTAAATATAAACCCTAGCTTATGTGGCCACCTATCTTCTAGACAAGAAAAAGTGAGAGCTTAATCATTATATTGTTTTTTCATGTCCAAACAAAAATTGAAGGACCAGGCTTTGATTATTTTGTCCTAGATTTTTGTTAATAACTTGATACCATTCACATTATTTCCATTTCTTTCATTCCAAAATAAGATTTTTGTCACATTAACATATTTTGTATTTTTGGAAAGGTATTAATTGTTCAATTAACGTCACAATTCAAAACGACAACTACTAATATTAAATGAAACCTAAAGTAGTAATTTGACCTTAACAATTTATAATATTGTGATAAAGATTAATAGATTAGTATGTTATCTTCTATTACTATTTTATATGCATCGAGTCCTTCGTATATCTTATAATAAAAAGATTTATTGATATTATTTATTTTTTACTTTATCTCTTAATTTCTCTCACGTTCCTATATAATCTATCGAAAAATTATCTTACAATTTTTATGTTTTTATTTGCACGCACATAAACACATAGTAAATGTCAAGAAGGACTAGTATAGATAATCAAACCCTCTTTCCATCATTAAAATTGTCACTTATCTTTATATTAAGACTTTAGGTCATATTTATTTATAAGAATTATAATCTCGGAACTATATTTCTATGAATTATAATTCTAAAATTAATAATTTTAAGATTAAATAATCCTAGTTACATGTTTGTTTTTTTATGAAATTATTCATGAAATAACTTAAAATGATCTCATATTATGTTTGTTTTGTCTAAGATTATTTAAAAGATTGGAGAAAAATTTACTATTTGGACTATCATACTCTTATCACTAATAACAAATATATCATATTCTCATTAGTTTAAGTATAGATAGATAAAATAAGATACATCGATTTTTTTAAACAAAATTAAATGTTAATTTTGTTCATAAATTTTTAATCCCAAATAGTAGGAATTATAATAACTAGTTGGACATGGTTAATTTCAAATCATTTTATTATCTTGAGACTAACAGTCTCAAGTTTATTTTTAAAAATAAACAAAAAAATTAGAATTAATATTCTAATCTTAAATATAATCCTTACAAATAGATATAGTTTTGTCCAAAATATCAGTAACATTTTTGAGCATCATGTCTACTTCAAATAATTATAACCAAAATAGAGTGCCCTTTCAAAAATCAAGCATGCAATAAACAATAATTAAAACATCTTTAATTATTTTTTGTTTTGATTTAGAACTCAACCACTATATATAAATAATTAATTTTGTCATCGACGGATGAACCTACATAACTATAAAACAACAACATTCTTTGAAAAATTATGACTTGACAGTGAAATAAATAATTATATAAACACGTATTAATTTTTACGTATGACTTCCGTACTATTTTAAGGACATCAAGAACGTTAGATAGAAATTTATAGTACATGTTTAAGTCCACGTTTGGTATGAATTTTGAATAAAAAAACACACATGGAACAAGATATGAACTCCTTATTATGATTAAAAATATTAAAAAAAATAAACATATATATTGAGAAATATGCTTTTTATATGTAACCTATGTGTGTGTTTTAACTATTTATAAAATATTATTGTTTAAAATATTTCTTGTCTTTTGGGAATTGACTTATAATTAAAATTGTAAACATTTGGAAGGCCAAGCTTAAATGATTATTCATTATAACACGACTTTCTTTAAAAAATTATTCCCTTCGTTTCAAATTAAATGATCATTATTGATTTTTGAAATTCAATTTGAAATATTTTTAAAATCAAAATTGAGATGATTCATTAAAAATTTTAAAATAATAAAATTTACAATGAATAATACTTTTTAAATAATTTATAATATTCATCATCGTATTGATTAAAATTAAAAAAATCCGTGTCAATTTTGAATTTAAAAATATCTAAAGTTAAGTTTAAAAAGTCAACAATGATCAAATAATATATAACGAACGAGAGTATTTCAATATACAACTAATGAATATTGAAAAACATAAACTGCTGTTTTATATAATAAAAAAAGTCTTTAAAAAAATGGACCCCGAGGTTGAATTAGCAAATGGAAACATCACAATGAAAATGGCCACAAACAATATTACATTATTTATTGTCAATTGTCAACTTCTAAGTCGTCTATGGTTTGCCGACTTTGTCGATTTAGTTTTATCTTATTCAAATTTTATGTGTATTCAATAATAGAATAAAATATAGTGAGATCTCTCTAGATAATCATAATAATACTCACATCTTTTTTAATTTTTTAGATAACAATTAGTACTTTTATAAGTTTTTTTTAGTTAACCAAATAGATAAAATTACATATTTATCCTTGTATCTTATCAAATTATAATTGATGATAAATAAAATATATATATATATATATATATATATATATATATATGTTCAATGACAAAACTATCTTATTTTAATTATAGTTTTGTTTGTAATTAAGATCGTCTCGTTCAAATTGTTGATAACTTATAAAAATTAATTTAGTTTAATTAACATATATATTTTTGAATAAATGATACAAATCCTAAGAATTTAAAATTAAAGTATTAATGGAGCTATTGTAATTAGTGAATCAGGTATGTTTATAGTGTAATTTTTGGTGTTTAACAACAAAATTTATTATTTGATTTTTTAGTTACATATTTTTCATATGTTAAATTTATCTTGAGTATATGTCAAAATTTTGAATTTTTATAATTCTGATTACATTTTTAGTGTATAGTTGGTGTTGTTTTTTTTTGGCAATATTGAATAAAAGAAAATGTAATACTATTTCTTACTATCTCTATTTTGTAAAAAGATTTTTTTTCTAATAATTTTTTTTTTAATTTTTAGAGTAACAACATTTGTCATTTTTACTATAAACAACTATGTCTAAGTGGGATTTATGTTTAGTTTAATATTTGAGAAAAATAATTTAATATATTTTTTAATACTTTTCTATATGAATAATAAGATTCGTTTTGCAAAAAGTTTTTTTGTCTAAGTTTATTTTATGTAAATTTTAAATAATTATGATTCTTTTGTTAATTTGAACTTTTTATGGGTATTACGATTTTACTTTTTAATTACAAAAAAATATGTTTGAATGTATACTACGTAAATTTTAATCTTTTAGTAATTTAATTAGCAATAAGTGCACGTATGATTTTAATTTCTTGATAAAATAAATATTTGTTATTTTTTGACATTTATGTTATTTAATGCACAAGTTAATAATTTAATTACTCACATTAAGTTAAATGAAAATGAAAACATACAAATTTATATTTAGTAAGTATATTAAACATTATAATTTGAATGATGATTTGGACATTATATTCAAAATATTTGTAGATATTAGTTGGTCAACCACACTAGGGATAATGAATATTACATATTGTTGATTAGAGAGGTATTAAGTGTTACTTGAAAAATTAGAAAGGTAATGAATATTATTATGATTATCTACAGAGGGCGTGACTGTATTTTACTCTAAATAATAGCATTTGTTTATAGAGGATGGATCTAAAACATACCTCTTAAATACCATACATTTCTTAAATAATATATTTTTATTAAAACTATGTCCTTTTGGAGATTCTTTTAAAAAACAAGTAGAGTCGTGGGTGACATTTTTGTAAATAAAAGAAAAACAAGTGAGACAACTCTCTTTTAATATTATTTTGTTTTTTAAAAAAATCTCTAAAATGACATAATTTTAATAAAAATATACTATTTAAGAGATATATTTTAGATCCATGATCTCTCTTTATATATGTACACATACATAAAGTCCTCTCTTTCCAAATGATACCGTGAAGGATATTATATAATTAGTATGCAGTTATGGCTTCCTCCTAAACTTTTAAGTTAAATAACCCCTATCTTATAAAGTTGAATATAAAGACTTAGTTGTGTTAAAATTGAAAATTATTTATTCTTCTCCAATTTTTGATGAATATTCATTCATACATCCGACTGCTAAACCAAATGCGTCTACAATGCTAGGGATGAAGATAATAGACGAAATATCAGTAATATTGGAGAGGAGTGTTAGAATTTAAGACGGAAATATAGCACATAATTACAAGAAATTAAAGAAGAACAAAAATAGATGACATATGATATATCAAGATTCATCAATTTGGCTAGTCTTGTTTGTCTGATATATTCATTATATGTCTTACGTGCTCTACAATAATTCACACACTAAACAAAATTTATATAGTAACTACAAAACCCTAACTACTATATCTTGTGAGGCTCAATACATTACTAAAACCCAAGACTTGATTATTAATAAATTTTCAAATCCAAATACACATTATGTTTGGCTTTCAGAGGCGCTGTCTCCTTGCAACCCCAACCAATTCACCAGCGAGCGGGGCAGCCGCTTGCTTAGCGGGGAGCGAAATCCTCGACTACTGTGTTGTAGTGGCCATTAGTCAAACATGCAAAAGTATAAGCTAATCCCAACAAAGAGTCTTGTCCAAAAAAAAGATGAAAAATGATATGCATGTCGATATATATTTGACGAAGTTGAATTGTAATCAACGTGGAAGTGTATTCGATTAGATAGAATAAATTAAAGTGAAACCCTTCTTAGTTCATACGTATGCACATATATCGCAATTATAATTTTGTTAAAAATTTTCGCAATATATAACAGGACTCAAAAAAGATTTCCTGATGAAGAGTCACGTCCAAAATAAAACGTTTTAAATCGACATAAAGTTTTATAGCTACTTTGTTGTTAAAGATACGGCTTTTCTCGAAGGAAAACTGAAATTACCTAATGCGGCAAAATTAGTTGGGACTTATCATACTTTAAATCATGAAATTTTCCAAGGTATTATCTCTCTCGCTCTCTCCCTGTATATATATATAACATCTTTTTATCCGGAAGACAAAAAGTTCATGATTTGTTTGCCTAATTATATACCAACATATGCCAACAACTAAATCTTTCTATAATCTCAGTATTAAGTCACAATGAAATTAAGGTTAGTAAACTTAGTTCTACCACAAAAATGGATACTATTAAGATAAATAAAAAAAATATACATTGACCTCTATTTTATTCTCATAATCTTAGGTAGTATTACATAAGATAGTATTTGTAGTATTAATTTCCTTTTTCCTTTTTTTTTCTTTTTTTTGGTGTAATGGAGGTCGTTAAAGATCAAGCTAAAACTCTGAAAAACGAACATTAATGGAGTCGTTATATATAGTATTAATTTCTTTTATAATCCTAGTTAATACCGAAAAAGATAGATAGTATATTCTTTTTCAATTTTTTGTTTGTGAGGGATAGTTCATGGCAAAATTAGGAAATTTTTAATAAAAGAAAATTAAAGGAAACATTTAATCTCTGAATTGAAACCTTTGCTAATTAACTTTCTTTAGCTAAAGTTTGTGAATATTTTCAAAGTGAGGATACTAAAGTTTTGATTCTTCATAATCATGTTTGCTTCTTTTTTATCTGATTTGATGCTTTTTCTTTAAATTATGATTGATCTATGAAGCCACCACAATATGACCCGTTTTCAAAGGAAACCGCCCGGCCCACCACTTTAGAAAAATTGAATGGCATAATCTGGTCCCACAAACTTTGTCCTGGTCAGTTCAGGATTATTGGCGTAGATTGGTCCGACGTACAGTTATTAGAATCTGTACAAAATACGGACCGTAGATTTTGTACTATTTGCATACGGAATCTAGGGCAAGTACAATGACCTATTAAGAGCGGAGAATAGTGTAAGGGCCAATTTAAGAAGGGAAAAAAATAATACTATTTTGGTAACATATATATTAAAAATATATAGTTGTCTTCTTGTGGATGATTAATTTATCAAATGATGGTGTCAACATTATTTTATTATGTAACACTTAGAAAAATAAAAAGAGATGGAGAATACGATACGCCTACCAACAGTGAAAAGTAATGATAAATAATTAATTTAAAAAAAAAAAATTAGATGATAAAAAAATTCAAATATATAAGTTAAAGTTACAAATATGAAGTACAAAAAAACTATAGTTATTAAATTAGCAATTACATATAAAAAAAAGATAAAAACCAAGACATGGAAAGTGTTTGCCATATTTTATATTTGGCAACCCAAAAAAAAAAGTGTTTGTCATGCCGCATGCGTGTAACGTATGTCGACAAACTAAAAATATTTTTATTAGTAAATATATTTCCTTAACTTTTATTATTGTCCTTTTCCTTAACCATTTGTAACAAGAGGTAATTATATACTTAAAAGAAATCTAATAATTTTAATATCGATAGCTTGTTGATACTAACAATGAACTAAACTTGTTAAATTGTTAATCAAGTTATAGAACAAATTATTAGACTAATAGTAACTGGATCCCTAAGTTGTAATCAAATATATATATATATATATATATAATGAATAATGAATTCATTGATTGTGATATAAAAACTTGAATTTTACACAATTATGAAAGTTCATCGTAGCTAGTAGGTAAAAGTTTTATTCATGAGTTCCATATTTTGGTATTTTTCATATAAATCAAAATATTATTGCTGTAGTTACTTTTCACAATTTCGGGGACATTTTAGGTACCAGCATTCTCAACTACTTTAGTATAGTAGAATAATTTTCATCCGACAAGTATAAGTTGCTTTAATTTGTGGATAAAACTTGAGTGAAAAAAAATGATCAACTAGGACAATTATGGTTATCTTGACAAATATTCAATTCTTCTTCAAAAGAAAAAGGTAGTGCCTCCTATTTTGTATTTGAGGATATTTTTTATTTTTTTTAATGATCAAGAGAAAATTAATCTCGAATCATTTAAATAACACATAACAAGTGAAATATTCCGTCCGTGAACTTAATTCGAAAAAGTGGTATTATAATTCATCAATTTTTAATGTAAACCTTTTCTCATTTTTTTAATTTTTAATAAAAATTGAGTAAAAATATTATGAGAGTATAAATAAAAAAATAAAACAAAAGTAATTATAAATTTAAAAATAGAATATTTATTATGAAATATCTTAAAAAAAAATAAAGGCGTTTAATAAGTACTTAACACATTATGATTATTATTACAGTACTATCTTATCTAGTTGACGCATAAGTCATAACCAACTCGATAAATTCCGATATGCTAATATTCTTACTAAAATTTAATCGATTTATATATTTTGAAAAAGAAAACTTCAATTGAATTTTCCCAAAGCATATTATAGGTGTAGTCAATGGAAAGAGAGTAGTAGCTGCACGCAACTCGAAAGGACCAACTCCCCAATAACACTGGAAAAATGGTGTACGCGTGGTTGGCACATTAAATAGGTGCACTTGAGTTTGTCCCTACAAATATTTAAAATGGACCACCAAATAATCTAACTTCAATTTTCAAACTTCCAATAACCAACCCAGTGCTAAAAGCTCGAATCACAATAGTAAACAAACTCTATTGGAAGGGGGACTGATCCATTTTTCTTCTGTGGACGGCAGAAATTTATAAAGAATCCCCTTAATTATATTTTTAAAAAAAAGTTAGACAAGTTATAATTGTGATGTATATTAATATATAAAATTAGACAAAATTATAAAATTGACTCACTGTATCAAATATATCGTAAAAATATTATTACCAATTAAATTTTCACTTATAAATAAGTTCATCTATTTTTTCTAGTAGTATTTTTGTTGAAAGAGTTGACTTTTTACTTGCACTCTTCTCTTTCTAAATTTCTAAAACTCGAATTTGGAACTTAAACAAGAAAGAAGAAAATTAAAAAAGAAATTCAAATACTTCTTGAATTTTTTTAATAATTTATGATAATATATAATAGAGAATTAATATTTTCACAAGTGAAATTTGATATTTCTACTAAGTCTCTCACGTTAATGTGTAACCCATTTACTATTTATGTGAGAGGAATCTTGTGAAATTATCACTTTTACTTGTGAAAATATCAATTCTCTATGTAATAATGCTCCCTCCCTTTCACAAAATAGTCCTATTTGACTTTGTATCTAGTCAATTTGTGAATTTTTAAAATTGAGATTGTGATGTTATTATTTTTTTAAAATTTTTAATGATAGTTTTGTACATTGTAATATTTTTAAAATTAATTTACTATATTAAATATTATATTAATCAAAATTAAATAAAATCACATATATTATGAAATTAAGGATTCACAATTGACTTGGAAAAATGTCAAATGAATTTTTTTTATTGAATCTGAAGTAATTTGTTTATATCATACTTTCTAAAAGTATAGATAATTAAATTTATTTATTTTTGATAATAAAATCTCTCTTTATTAAAGAGTGGCATATTTATAAATAAGTTCATTTGATTTTATATCATTTTATGTCAATATATTTACAAATGTGCAACTTATTATTATAAATTAAATAAATATCTTAATGTGGAATTGTTTTTTAGTATTCAATTATTAACGTTTAAGGCGTTTGTTGAGATTGAACCTCTAAACACTGTATTATTTTTAATGTGTTACGTTCAAATCTTAAACACAATATTTTTTATGAGTTAAATAAATTCTATTTAAACTAAAGTACTTCTAAATCGATAAAAAAAATTTAAGTTCCGAATGCACTACTCTCTCCAAGATTTCAACGGCTTGTATATATATATATATATATATATATATATATATATATATATCTACTATTTTTCCTTTTGATGTTTTTTTTTTCTAAACCAAATACTACTACTAATATTTCTCTCTCTACCAAATCACTTTACATAGTGGTTTTTCCCCCTCCCTCCCTATAAAACACTAGATTTTGTACTTCCCATTCTACTAAATACCGAGCGCCTCCCAGTTAGTCTTCGCCATTCTGTTGCTTTCATTCTTCTCTCTCTATATATACATCTCTCTCTCTTCCTACTATTCAGTATTCACATCCAATATCTATCCTCCCCCTCTCCTCCGCCACCACCAACCACCACCATATCCGTCCACCGGCGGCTAGTTTTAGCAGAAATTTTTTTTTGGGAGAAAAGAGCAACTATATCTTCTTGAAAGCAAAACGTTTTGAATGAAACTCTCATATATTACCTATAGCATCTACAGCACAAGAAATGTCCAATATACCCACTTCTCTCTCTAATATCTGTCTCACTTTATTCCGCTTAGCCATGTCCGTAGCCGATCCTTGGCCATTTTCTTGAAATAAAATAAGTCGAAACGTTTCGAATATTAATTAATACGTTTTTTCTGTACTCAACTTCTCTCGTTGTCAAAACACATGAAAAAGATCCGAGGATTCTTGCTCAAACACCGGGTCAGGACTCTTTTCCGGCGCATCCTCAGAAGACACCGTTCGCCGGCGAAGTACCTCCGGATGGACCCACCTCCAAAATTCGAGTCCAAACCCATCGCAAAGCTCTTCAGCTGGGGTAACCGCCTGAAAACCAAAGCCAAGGGGATTTGTTGGAAGTCTTCGGGTCAGGGTTATGTACCCATGGGCGAAAACCCGTTTCAAGAAAAATCCACGGCGGTGCCCAAGGGTCAAATGGCGGTTTACGTGGGTAAAAAAGTCGGCGAGTTTAGGAGGGTTTTGGTGCCCGTGATTTACTTTAATCACCCGCTTTTTGGTCAGCTGCTGAGGGAAGCTGAGGAGGAATTCGGGTATAACCACCCGGGTGGCATCACCATTCCTTGTCGGATCTCCGAGTTTGAGAACGTTAAGACCCAGATCGCCGCCGGCAATTGTGGCCGGAAAATGTTGACGTGGAAATGACCCGGTTGAAGTTTAGGTCTTTCACCGGTCATTATGATGATGACGACTAAAAACAAAACAACAAAGATTGTGATGGTTTAGATTTTTGATTAGGGAGTCCTTTCTTTATTTTTTTAATTTTTTTAGTTTTTTATTTATTTTAGTTTTTGGTGTTTATAGCTTGTGTAATAAACCATTGTTGTAAATCTATATAGAATTTACCTAAAATGAATTGTGATTCAATTTTATTTTTTTTCCACTTTTAATTAACTAAAATTTCACCTAAAATTTTTGGCAAACACATGATGTCGCTAGTAATTCTCTTTCGATATTATATATGAGAAGAGGTTAGTCATCAGGTTTACAAAATCTTAAGATTATATTTATGTTTATCTCTAAATTTATCAAGTATTAATCATGATAACATAATAATAGAGTTTTGACTCGTGACCATGCACAACACCTTAAACACTATATTTATACTACCTCCATTCCATAATAAGTGACTTTTTAGAAGAAAAAATTTATTTCAATTTATTTGTCGTTTACAACTTTTAGGAGAATAAATTATTTACTTTCCAATATCGCCCCTAACTTCTCTCATTGTCCCAAGAAATTTTTTCCCTTGTATTAATAGTTTTCAACTTTCCACAAAGGGGTAGTGATGGAATTTTATACAAATTTTAATTATTAAATGATAGTATTAAATGACTTTCTTAATTCATGTGCATGAAGCTAAAACGACACTTAATATGGAACCGAGGGAGTATCATTTTTTATCCATGAAACTTTATTTTAGTTAAAATAACATTAACAAATAAATCTCTTATATTATGTAGCATATGAAGTATTCAATATACTTGGTCTTTCTGGCCACTTGGTTTCTATTTAGTAATACTTCCAATAATCTTATAATTATAAATATTAAAATGTGAAAATTGGTCAATTACTTTTAATTGGCATTGCATCACTGGATAAAATGTACGTACTACTCAAACATTATGCATTTTCTAAAGAAAGAGGTTAAGATAAATAAAAAGATTACTTACAAAGTACTGCCACTTAAAAAAGAACAAATAAAGCAAATGACAAAGTACTAGTGAAAAGTGGAAACAAACATTACGTTAATATAGGTGGGACAATATTTTTTTTAATTTTTTTATTGTATCCATTATAAGTTTTTTTTTGTTATTTTCTTTAACTTTTGGTCATTTATTAAGAGTCAAAAGTATTAAAAATATGATTTTGAGGTTCAGTATGTTTTTTTTCTTTCTAAAATTAGAGTTGAGAATTCAATATTTCCTTCAAATGATTAATAAGATATTAGCTGAATTTTCAGTGAAATTGATCTTAATTCTTAACCATAGGGGTCATTGTTGATCTTGGTGACCTTTTGTGGTGGGGATGCATACGAGAAAATTCTTAAAGAAAGAGTCCATAATTTATAGTCCCCGCAACCCACTACTTGGATGGGCAAAATCATTTTGTACATTCCTAGTGTAATTGATGTCAACAGTCAGGCCACATGATTAGGGTTATTGCCTTATTGGACTAGAAATGGTCCATGACTATGAATTGACACATAAAAAGTGCCCTTGCTCATACGGTTTTAATCAATTTGCAATGTCCTAATTCTATTCTAGGGTTAAGTTAAATTTGGGCACTTAAGCCACTTTATCACAACTATCCTTTGAGGCACATGCGATACATATGATAAAAAAAATTATAATTAAAATTTTAGTTACATTTTTTAAAGAAGGATAGAAATAGAGCAAAATATAATTAAAGTGATAGAATAATAAGAAAATATAATTTGCACCGAAAATTGAGTCGATAAAGAATGTAAATAATGTAGAGAGGTAATCAATACCTTTTGTTGTCAAATTATAGTAAGTAATAAATGTGATTGTAAACCCCGCCGCTTGTCTCAGTAGTTTAAATAAGAATTTGGGTCCAGTCGTAAATCTAGAGGTCTTGAATTCGACTCCCACTTGAAGCAGCATAGGAGTCATAGACTGCAAGCGTAAGTCTGTTATTGAAAGCCTTATTTGGGGAGGGGAGACATAGTCTGGTCGCAAGACCGGGAAACTCCATTTTATCAAAAAACAAAAATAAAAATGTGATTGTAATGAGTAATTGAGTACCGACATTATGAGAATTGGTATGAGAAGGAAAGATTTGCTGAAGAGTGTTTTGAAAAAAATAATAATAGATTGGGTTCCCTGTAATTTGGTTTTTTTACTGATACTGCGTTTGGATTGAAGGAATAGAATGAAATAGTTTTAAGGTATTTTAAGTGTAAGTTTGATTGTTGATGGTGATGAGTAGTGTAATAGGATGGCAAAATTATTACATATATCTATTCTATTGGAATGAATTTTATTCCCTCACCTCCCACATCTAATAAAAAATAAAGGGAATGAATGACTTTTTATTCCATCGGAATAATTTATTCTCCAAATTAATTATCAAATATATTATTTTTTATTTTGTTCCTTCCTTTATTTTATTCTATCAATCCAAAAGTAATGAAAGTTTGTACTATTTGCGAACTGCCATGAATGAGTTTTAAGAGGAGAAGTTGAAATGAATTAAAACCGTGGACATGCAGTTTAATTGAAAGAGGATTGCTAGTTTTTCTTTTTATCACATCAGCTTGGTTTTACATAGGGGTTAAACAAAGAAAGTAAAAATGCTTTAAAAATATGTTAACACACACACACAAAAAAAAACTATCAAATTTTACTCCCGCTTAATAAGACTAGTCATCTGACACATGTACACTACGTGTGCGCAAAAGAAAAAAACAAAAGAAGTAATCGTACAAGGAAAAGAAGTTATAAAAGAGTGTGATAATAAAGAGGAATAAAAAAGCGAGTAATAGTGACACAACTTCAAGAATGGTGGTTTTTTTTATCGCAAATAATTCCTTATGTTACGTACTACGGTAAAAGTGAAATTAATATGTATATTTAGTGATATTTATTTCCAAAAAATCTATCATCTATACTAACACAGTCTTAATATTACCAAAAGAAAGAAAGGAAAAAAAAAGTGAATAACAATTTCATACATCATATTTTCAATCTACGTTTATGTCATTTTCGAACTAAAAATAGTTTATATCAAATGTCAATATATATATAGCATTTCAAGAGCAGAACTCTTAAAGAACATAACTAGCAGAACATCCTTTAGCGACGAACCTTGAGACGGTTTGGTCCGTCGCCACAGGTCTGGTCCGTTGCTACAACCTTTAGCGACGGACAACATATAACGACGGACCCGTCGCTAAAGGCTGTAGCGACGGACTGGGCCTATGGCGACGGACCAAACCGTCACAAGGTCTGTCGCTATAGGGTGTTATGCCAGTTATGCTCTTTAAGAGTTCTGCTCTTGATCCTTGCTTTCTCTCTCTATATATATGTATATATATATGGATAATGATCCATATCCAAAACTAAATAAGAGAACTCCTATTATTCAACTTATCTCTGAGCGTTTAAAAAAAGATCGAATGACCTAAGATTTATCTTGTCTGCACAATAGTTGTGCGGATGAAATATATCATCTAAGGATATTCATCTGATTCAGTAAATTCGGTTTTTTGGTACTGACTGGTTTGGTATAATATATCAAATCGATAAAAAATAAATCGGTTCAGTAACGATATAAAAAATCAATATATATCGGTACTGGTATCGGTACGTGAATTTTGACAACCGATATTTCCCGTACTGTACTATATATTTATTTTTATTATTATTTTCATATTTATATATATGTAAATATATAATTAAGGTGTAAAAGTATTATTAGTTGTAGTAAAATCTTCCTCCTGGAGCATTCATATTTATTCACATCAAGACAAAGTATTAGTTTTCTACTAATTGCTTGGAGTTGGGGTTCTTTCATGCGCAACTTAAATTTCCTTTTGAAATCGAATACTTATATAGCCAACAAACTGCTACATAAAAAATCTACGGCAAAACTAATGATTTAGCCACTGTAGTTGGCACATTTTACTTAATACAGTATCGAACTTTTAATTTTTCAAATTACCCCATTGTACTAAGTATTATTTTTAAATTAGGCCACTCCGTTAAAAAAATTGAACGGACGTTAAATTACTTCAGATTTTTTCCTACGTGGCAACAAAAAAATAAAACTAAAAAAATATATATGCCGACGTGGAAATCCGTCCGTCACTGTGTAAAAAAAACAAAAAATTAAAGCTTGAATCTGTTTCCGATAAATCTCAGTTTCCCCATCCTCTCTTCTTCCTCCGCCTCAGCCCACCATGCTGGAATTGGAAGGTATGATCTGGTGTGGGGATCTGATTTAGGGCTTTCATGGTGGTTTGGATCTTGATGTTATGCTATGGTGCTGTTTTGGAAGTCAAATCTGGTCTTATGCGTGCATATTGATAATCTATCAATTAATCAGATTTGGGTTGTTATTGATTTTTTTTTTTACTAATTTACACACCCCCTCGCACACACAACTTCTTGAACCCACTGGGCCAAATACCATGTGGCTGTTATTGATTCCCTTCTGATTTCTTCTGATTTATTTGTTTTTCCCTCTATGAAATCAGTTTGGGTAATTTACTGGTTTGGGTGCTCTGTTATTGCAAATTATTTTGAGTGTTGGATTTGAGATCCTTGCGGATTGCTTGTTGATGATCCGAGTGCTCCCCCGATCTGGACATCATGTTCGGTTTTAATTTCTTTTACATGTATCAGATTTGGGTTTTTTGAATTTCTTTTACATGTATCAGATTTGGGTTTTTTGATTTTCTTTTACATGTATCAGATTTGGGTTTTTTGATTTATGGTCTTGTCATAGACAGTCAAGCATTTATGGGTGTTCTTAGTTTTGACGGAATCCATGGTGGTTGCCGGTTTGGGACTTCATCTTGTTGGTTGATATAATTGGGTTTGGGTCCTCTGTTTTCGCTGCAACTCATTTCGTTTTGAATTTGGGGTCCCTGCAAATCTGTGCTCTCCCAATCTGGACATTATACATCGATGACTCCTTGGATTTTGTCCATCAGTACGGCGCATTGGCCGCCGTCGATGGTGTAGAGAGGAATTGAGAATGGTGGTTGTGACGCCGAGACCTAATGTCGCGCGAGCTACATTGGTCAGTAATGACATTACTTGTTGGTTGCCACAGTGAATAAACCACTTGTGTTGTCAGCTTTCTTATTTTTCCTTTTCTGTTTTAAATCCACGTAGGAAAAAAAACCAAATCAATTTAACAGCCGTGAGCCATAATTGACAGAATGACCCAATTTTAAAATACTAATTAGTTCAATGTGGTAATCCGAAAAATTAAAGGTTCAGTACTGCAATAAGGAAAAGCTGCCAACTATAGTGGGAAAACCCTTAGTTTTGCCAAAAATCTACTGATACTTGTTCCAAGTTACCTAGTCAGGAAGATAGAAACACACACACACACACATATATATATTCTTCCTAGATTACTTTATTGAGTTCATTTTACTGTTTTGTGATGTTTATTTCACTATTTTTAAAATAACGATAGCCTAATTTAGCATTAATATGATTATATTAAATAAAAAAATTTGTAAAACAACAAAAAGGCTTAAATATAAATTACTATTATAAATTATTGACCTTTTTTCACTTTGATGATCGACCTTTAAATTTTTTTCAATTAAATAATTAAACTATTATTTTTTTTCCACCTCAATCCAATTTAAGTTGCCACATTATAAATCAAAGTGGAAAAAGGTCAATAGTTTAGGGTAGTAATTTATATTTAAGCTTAAAATAATAATAATTGATAGAGTAAAATTTGAACTGACATTTATTGGTACCGTACTCATATCGAACCGGTATTACCGATACAGTAATACCGGTATTTCGATATCGGTATCAGTATCATATTTTCATAAAATTTGGTATTTGGTACGGTATGATAATTCTGATTTGATATGGTATACGTACCGTTGCACACCCCTAATACCATCCGCACAACTATTGTACGGATAGAGTCCACTATCGGCATAATAGTTATGCGAATGAGAATAATTCTAATTTTTAGATTACAAAAATGAATGGTGGGATCTGCGTTGGATGAATGGAGCTCCCAGCGTTGAATAATGTGACTCCCATTCAACTTTGACTATAAATCACTCCTCCTATATATTGTTAGAATTTGAGCAATTTTTAAATGGGTGCTCAAATTTATGAAGTAATGAATGAGAAATTAACTTTCAAAGAATTGTGTGTTTATGGGTTCAATACCGAACGGTTACGTCATTTCAAGTCTGAATAGTTACGTCGTTTCAAGTCCGAACGGTTACGTCGTTTCAAGTATGAACGGTTACGTTGTAAGACCCCGACTTTATGAAATAAAAGTTTATTATTTTATTTATGATTATTTTTTTAAATAGTGTAGTGCTTAATTGTTATAAATTAATGATAGTTAAGGGTGTTATATGCAAATTATCTTATAAACAGTATGTCGGGAAATATTCCTTTTGTTGGGGAATATTTTTTATGTCGGCGAATATTATATTCGGTAACGTACGACGGCGCCAAAATAACAAAATATTGGTGGCCCCATAATGTTTATACAAATTGTCAACAGTGGTGGGCCCCATAGCGACTAATTGTCGGATACTGAAAATAACAGTATTTTGTGAACAATATTATCACCTGCAACTGTTGAAATACCCGGTAATAAAAAAATAGTAAAACACATTATTCCACAGTATTACGCGGTATTCCACAGTAGCACACGGTGTTGCACAATAGTTTATGTTATTGATTCAATAATTGATAAAGTAGCAATTGCACATTATTTTGATTCAATAATTGTTACAGTAGTATCTGCATAATATTTTATATTATTTGTCACGACACTGTAACACATAGTATTTGATATGATAGTTTAACATTATTGACAATATCTAGAAATTCTGTGAAGGAAAGAGGTTATTTAATTGCGCGCCATTTTTATAGAAGACTCCCTCTTTCCTAGGAATAATCTGGTTGCCAGTATTGCGAGTATATGCTATCTGTGATATTAATACATTTAACACAATAATACATAAAATGAATTTATTAATGATAAAGTTTTTGATAATGGAGTTATCTTTTTGATAATGGTTTTATCTTTTTGATAATGAATTTATCTTTTTGATAATGGATTAATCTTTTTGAAAAAATGGATGAATGATATAAATTAAAGAAAATATAGATGGATGATATAAATTAAAGAAAAAAAATGGATGGATGATATAAAAAGAGTGTGATAATTAATGTGTGGTAGATATTAATTACATTTTACTATAAATAGGGGTCTAGTATAAGAAAAATCATAACTTCCTTACTTGCTTATACTTCCTTTCACTCTCTAAATTTCTTAAGTTCTCTAAGTGTGCTAGACTATTGTGAGTATTTGTGAGAATACTAGTATTGTCCAAGTTAGTAAACTTCATAGAAAGTAACATCCAGTCACTTGTTAACGAAGGTAAGGAATATCATTTCTTTCATACTCATATGTAATATCCTTGCTTGCATGTTCGTAAGTTATATTAGTTTACTTCATACTCATAAAGGTTGTTATTCATTCTGTATTAATTTGTGGGAATAACCTGTTCGTGCGGATTGACGCATGCTTGGTGAATATCATTTTGTATTCATTCCTTATTACTCTATGGGAATAACCTGTATGTAAGGAGTGTCGTACCTGGTGAATAACCCTTTGCATTAATTATTTATTGATCTGTGAGTATAACATGTCCGTACGGATTGACGTATGTCTGGTGAATAACTCTTCGTATTCATTACTTATTAATCTTTTGTGGAAATGATCTATCTAAGCAAATTATCGCATGACGAGTAAAAATCCATTTGCAGTTTCGTATATTCTTTTATACTCGTATAAAATATCATTTCTTTTGTACTCTTTAAGGGATATCGTTTTCTTTCATATTTCTTCATTTATGATAAGAAATCTTTGTTTGTTTCCAAAACCTTATTTTTTTAAATGGTGAAAATCCCTGAAATTAGTAGAATATCCTTAATAGTTTGTGCTTCATCTAATATCTTTTCACCTAAATCTTGTATTTTGTTTTATACGTTATAGTTGAATCGTGAACTTTATTCTTAAAAATCATTCTTGAATTTGACTCCACAATTTAGTTATCGTGTTGACAATTTGGTCAATCTTCGACACTGGATGAATGAAATTATAAATCTTTAATATTTATTCTTATCCTTGATCTCACTGTATTTATTTTATATCATTGTCATCATCCTCATACTTAAATTGTGGTGATAATTCTCTTTGGCCCGTAGTGCAAAGATGAACTGGCGTGACATGATTTTGACCAAACTGTGTATTGATATAATCATGACTTTTGATGTTACAAACAAAGGCGTATGGTGAAAGTTCTCTTTGGTCTGCAGTGCAAAGATGAATTGGCGTTTGACATGATCATGGCCGGTGGTGTTATAAATAAATATGTGGCACATGGTGTAAAGAGAGGCTGTTAAATATAAACGGTTGATTTGGATGTTCATAAACAGGAACTGTTGATTGTTGTTACAGAGACGAAATATTAGTGGTGACCCTTTAATTTATAGAAGATGGTAGATGTTATAATCTACTTGACTCTTCTAATGGATTGTTCGTTTCGCTGCAGTTGTTGTTGTTGAAACAATTAAAATATCTATAAATCTCTGATTTATTATTGTTAAAGGTTAAAGATAATTTATTCTTCAATATCTTAATCATGATATTCTTTACTGGGCTATTTGAGCTCACCTTTTTCAGTTTTGTCCTATTGTTCTTCTTAGGAAAGGAAAGTGTAGCTGGAAGTAACCGGGGAGTGGAGTAATGGTCCGAGTTAGTGGTTGTTCTCATCAAGTTATAGCATAGTATAATAATAATTGTACTAGAGACTTAAAACGTGTGTTGTCGTCTTTTTACGGCATTGTAATAATTTGGGTTTGGATACTGTGGTACCATACAGTATGATATTTGTATGGAAAGTCACAGAATGTGTATTGTCGTATTTTGCACGACAAATATTAGTTGTAAATGGGAAAATTCGTATTTGTATTTGTATTTTTGTAGAATAGTATTGGTGACTCAAAATGGGTTGTGTGGACCTATTTTGGGGGCGTCACATACGTCGTTTCAAGTCCGAACGGTTACGTCGTTTGAAGCCGAACGACTGCGTCGTTTCAAACTCGTATGGACGCATCCTATGCCTTTTCAATGGCTTCCAAATCTTTTCAAAAGGTTGTGACCAATCTGAAGGGTCACTTAATTCACCTATAAATAGATGGTGAGAGCTGTCATTCAATAATTTTAAATTTTCAAGTATTCTAGCATTCTAGTCTTTATGATAATATAAGTTATACATAGTTTTATTTGAGAGAGATAAGAACATAAATTTTAGTTCGTTGTGTATACTATTTAGAGTGCTACTATAGTATACATTGTCATTGTATCCTAGGAGACAAGTGCTATTAACTCTGAGCACCGTAAGGAGGGCATAATTGTCTTAAGGACATAGTACCAAGTACTAGCCTTGACATATAATTTCTGCGTTTACAAGTTTTGTTCAACAGATAAGTTTATATATATATATATATATATATATATTCTCAGTTTCATGTTATTATATAGTTGCAAATATATATTTCTAAATATATAAATACTTTCCTTAACAATCTTAAGACAATTACAATAAATATTTATTTTATATTTGCAATAAATGGCTACTGAATCTGTAGCCATAGTCGGTTCATTTTCTACAACAATGATGCCTAATGTGGCTGTGAATCATAAAAAAGGAAATGCGAAATCACTGTAAGTGGCTAAAAATATATATTTATTTTCTTCCAAGTATAATATATGTGATTATATTATTCAAGAGGAAAAAAGTAATACATATTATATATGAGAATTTGAGTTCATAATTTAATATAGTATATATGTGCTTGTTAATTTATTCTTGAAATTGTTGCATAAGAATAACTTGCATATATGTATATATATTTTGATTAATTATGCCATGAAAATGCATACTAAGTTATTTGTTTTAAAATTTATGAATATTAAATTTGCACATGTACAAAATTTGGTATGATAAGTAATTTTTATGGTTGATGACCATATCATATGATCATGGATTATGGATTATGGATTATGGTGAATGATCAATGCTACCTAATGTGCTTGTAAACCATTGTATGGAGAAATTATCAAAGTGGTAACATGAATTTTACATTCATGAGAGGTATGCAATTTCAGAAAAAATTGTATATTTATGATATATTTTGTGCATTATGTAAATACAATATGTATATGATGATTTGTGAATGAAAGGAAAAATGTGATTTTTTATTTTGTTGCATTCATAAGTTTAAACATGTTATCATTGTATTTACTATTAGAGTCATTCTCTAAATTTTGGTGATTCAATGTGTATTAATTATAATATGTTGAGATCTATGTATTCCAAAAACTTAGTTAAGAAATGAGAAAGTTATGATTGTTTAAACCAAAAAGTTGGTTGTCTAATTAAGCGATTAATTGGATTTAAGTTTGAACATATAACATCCATAATAAATATGGAATATGAATTGTAGAGTATGCTATATATCATAATTATGATTATTTTCATACTTAGAAAGATGCATGTTTTAAGAGACATAAAATTAATTATGTCAATAGAAATTGCATTATTTCCGAGGCATAAAATAATTTAGGCTGGATCATTATTTTGTGAAAAAAATCTAGTTAAATTATTTGTATGTTAGTCTTGCGAAATATAATAATATATTTATGTTATAAATGAGTGGTGCACATGTATGATAATATTTTAAAGTGTGTAGTGCATATGCATGTATAAATTTACATGATGAGAATAATATGTTAAAAGTATGTTACTATTTTGTAGCATGTAAATTATTAGTGTATTAAGTAATATTTTGTGATAAGTGTCTTTATTTGTCAAAAATATGACGACTCTTGAAATGCATATTATATACATGGAATAATTTGTTAATGAAATTACTTATTTCTGCTTATATGATTGAGTCATATAATTTATGGCATGATAGATTTGGACATGTTAATTATAATACTATACGTAGATTAATTAATATGAAATGCTTGCCAAAATATGAGATTAACTCAAATTATAAATGTGAAGTTTACATTGAGGCAAAGTTTCAAAATGAGATTAAGTCAAATTATAAATGTGAAGTTTGCGTTGAGGCAAAGCTTCAGAAATATTTTTATGTTTGCTTGTTGAGAAGTAAAGAATGAAGTCTTGGAAATGTTTATACATTATAAGAATGTGATTGAAAATCAACTTGATAAAAAGGTGGGGATTATGAGTCACTTTTTGCTGTAATCTGTTAACAAAATGGTGTTGCTGAAAGAAAGAATAGAACTTTAAAAAGAAGTTCTGGGCTACCTCAGAATTGTGGGGGAAGAAATACTTTCAGTAAATTAGATTTTCAACCGAATACCTCAAAAGAAGTCTAATGCATCACCCTATGAATTATGGAAAAGACGAAAACCATCTTATAAATACTTAAAAGTGTGGGGGGTGAAAGAGATCATAATAGTTTTAAAGTATTTAAAATACACTCAAAACTTTAGATTGCACTACTCAAGATATCCAGCATTACTTGAAGGATATTGTGATGCGAACTGAATATCGGATACAAAAGACTATAAATCCACAAGTGGTTTTGTGTTTACACTAGGTGGAGGAGCATTATCATGAAAATCTTCTAAACAAACATGCATTGCTCGATCAACGATGTAATATGAGTTTATTACATTGGATAAGGCTGGAGAAGAAGCTGAGTGGCTTCGCCATTTCTTAGAAAATATTCCTATGTGGCGAAAACCTGTGCCTGCTATTTGTGTCCATTATGATAGTCAATTAGTAATTGGAAGGACACATAGTCACATGTATAATGGTAAGTCTAGACACATTCGTAGTAGACATAATAACATAAAACAATTGCTCTCTAATGACATTGTGTCTATTGAGTACATAAAGTCGAAAGAAAAATATAGCGGATCCATTAACTAAAGGTTTGACTAGAGAGCAATTAAAAAATAACATCGAGGAGAATGGGTTTAAAAGCCTACAAATAAGGATCGTCATGGTGGATACCCAACCTAAGTTGACTGGAGATCTCAAGATCTAGGTTCAAAGGGACAACTAAATTGTGAATGATGCAACCAAATCACTATGAAGAAATTAATTTCTTTTGCTCATTCCTATGATACGGGAGAGTGATACCTGCAACGGTTTTAGGATAAGCTATGCTTTTAATGATTCTTATATCTTGATAAACAAATAGAGTATGGTAGGATATTTTTAATAAGGATCACCTATGTGAGTGTGAACTGGGCTAATTCTATGAGAATGATAAAGGCTATACTTCTCTAGAGCACTTATAAATCCGGGATTGTTCAGGGCCAAAATGAACAAAATTATCAGAACCAAATAATGTCTGGAAAGATTCTGTGTGAATTTCTATTATCTCGGTTTACACAAACGGTTGGATAGTTCAAGATATCATGTTCACTAGACAACCAATAAACCTAATAGTCTTTCACAAGGGAAGGTTCAAAGCCAAAAACTACTTCTCTTTATACAAATGATTTCCAATTCTGTCTCTCTCAGAGTCTGCATAACATTTGCATAAGGCTGACAGTCAATTTCATTCATGTGGGGGATTGTTAAAATTTGAACAATTTTTAAATGGGTGCTCAAATCCATGAAGTAATGAATGATAAATGAACTCCCAAAGAATTGTGTGTTCACGGGTTCAAGACCGAACGGTTACGTCGTTTCAAATCCGAATGGTTACGTCGTTTCAAGTCCGAACGGTTACGTCATTTCAAGTCCGAACGGTTACGTCGTTTCAAGTCCGAACGGTTACGTCGTTTCAAGCCCGAACGATTACGTCGTTTCAAGTCCGAACGGTTATATCGTTTCAAGCCCGAACGGTTGTGTCGTTTCAAACCCGAACAGACGCATCCTATACATTTTCAATGGCATCCAAATCTTTTCAAAAGGTTGTGACCAATCTGAAAGGTCACTTAATTCACCTATAAATAGATGGTAAGAGCTATCATTCAATAATTTTAATTTTTCAAGTATTCTAGCATTCTAGTCTTCATGATAATATAAGTTATACATAGTTTTATTTGAGAGAGATAAGAACATAAATTTTGGTTCGTTGTGTATACTATTTGGAGTGCTACTATAGTATACGTTGTCATTGTATCCTGGAAGACAAGTGCTATTAACTCTGAGCACCGTAAAGAGGGTATAATTATCGTAAGGATATAGTACCTAGTATTAGCGTTGACATACAATTTTTGCGTTTACAAGTTTTGTTCAACAGATCAGTTTATATATATATATATACACACACACACACACACACACACACTCCTCTCTCTCTTTCTCTATATATATTAGTTGAGAACCCGTGCAATACACGGGCTAGTTTAAATAATGGATTGTATAATTTATTAGTACAGTCGTCCTCGAAATTGAAGATGTATTATCTGTTGTAATAATTAAAAATGACTTTAGAGACCGTTCATCATATTTACTTAGCATGATTTTGTTTTTGATTCTATAGATTATATTATAAATATAAAATTACAAATATATAAATAATTGTGAAATTATTATTTACACACCCGAAGATGAATACACCGGATGGTTAAATCCTAGATTGATAAAACAACTATCTTCTAAATACTTATAAACAATTATCTTCTAAAGCATATAAGCATGACCCATGATCCATATGAGCCTAGAAAAATAAACTCAGTCTCATTTTATCAAACACTTAAGGTGTACTATGCCACTTAAAAAATAAACTCCTGAAAACTGCTCCATCAACATATGCTCATATTGACTTGTTAACAATTCCTCGTAAATTATAGCTCTGCTACATGATAATAATAATAATAACAACTGGTTGCTGCTAATTTCATACTCATAATATTGAAATGCTTACATCTTTCTTTTAAATTAAATTCGTCATACTTTAATTCGCCCGATGACCTGGTAGAAAAATCTTCTTGAAAGGTCATATATTCACCGTTAAACATTACTTATATAATATATGAGTAATGTCCACCCTTTATCCTTAACTCCATGCATCAAAATAACATTCTACCAAAAGAAAAATAATCTATAACTCACAAATCTGAAGTCATTTATAAAAATCATGTGTACATAATCTTTTAAAAAGAACCGGTAAAAATAAGTAGGTAATGAAGAACATGAAAACCAATTTATATCATAAGCAAATATATAATTTGTGTTACAAATTCAAAAAAATCTCTGTATATTTAAGTTGTTTTCGTTAATAAGACCTGTAGAGTGCTCATACTATCAGGTTGCTACTTTGATTATCAAAAAGTATCATCTTTAGCTTTGGCAATCCAGATTCCAACCTGTGTATGCATATGTTGCTACCAGAACCTTAATCAATGTAAGTGTTGATTCTGCTCATGAATGTTGCCTTTGCTCATTCATATTCGACTGTTTGATCGATCAGATCTTCAACTGAAAGCAGAAAATGAAAAAAAGAGGAGAAGATTTGGGAACAAAGCAAATATATAATGACAGAGAAATTAAAAGTGGAAGAGGAAGAGGTACGGACCGAAGAGGCCATCGAAGAGGAGTGGAACCGAAGAGTCGCAACTTCAAGCGATCGAAGAGGAGTCGATTGATTTCTCTAAATACCACTGAGTTGACTCTGTCGACATCCAACCGAGTTCACCCAATTGAGGATCGCCCGACGCCTTTTTATTGATACTTATTGATACCAGGAACAAAACTCAACACATAACCAAATTAATATACAATATAAATATGTGTATATCGACTATGTATTTTCACATTACTTGCAATGAGTTTTTGTTTCAGTGATAAGGAAATGAAAGGATAGCCTTCTCCTCGATCCAATTGCTAGGGATGAGTAGTTGTAATTTAGATTTAGTGAATTGAAGTTTAATTTGATGATTTCTGTAGTTAATTATTAATCCTCTGAAAGAGACAAACCATTATAGCTTAATCGAGATATTGCACAGAGTATATATGAAAAGGTACATGATAGAAGATATAGTTATTTAACTATTTCAGATTTTTTTTTAAAAAAAAAGAACCAAAGAAAGAAAAAACAGGTAATCAATTAAGAAAGTGAATTGTACTACAATCAACACAACTTGTAGTGTCCAATGGGAAGTTCACCCAATATAATCATTTAATACTTCTGTGACAACTATAAATGTTCTGTGGTCGTTTTTAAGTCTACAAATTTATTTATTTTTGTTAAAATTTTAAACTCTACAGTATTTCATACATTTCTTAAAAGATTCAACTTCAAAAAGGTCCAAAAAGGAAACTTGACACTACGTACTATGAAGAATATCATGAAGAGATCTATTTCAAGCATACTCATAAGCAAGGACACGAAGACCACCATCCCACCTTCTTTGATTCTCTTCTCCTCTCTTCATTCTCCTTCACACGTACTCTTCTTGTAGGGTTTCCAACACATAAAGGCAGCGAAATTTAAAATTTAAAAAAAAACTATTTCGAAACCCTAAAACAGGATCTATGCGAAAAATAAATTAATTCAGAGGTTTAGATTTGTTTTACCGATTATCCGAGCTTGAATGGAACGATGAAATTCTGGAATGGCTTCGAATCTTCAACGCAATCCAACGGAACTGCGTCTCTACGGTATCCATACGAACGCTCCACAAATCGTCACACGATCTGTAGCAAAGAGAACTCTAGTACTAGCCGCCAAGATCTGGATTTTCTCAAGTTTTGCTCTCAACTCTCTTTTCTAAAACGGCTAGGGTTTTGTTTTCTTTTTGGTTTCACGTAAACTAGACTGCTGATATATTAGATATATATATATATATTATATTTTAATTAAGTCTTACTTAATTAATATACATATATATACAAATTATCCTGTTAATTTAAATTCGTAATTTAAATATTATCAATCATATTGACATATTTAAATCCTTACAATTTAATTTAATTCCCTTTTAATTACGTTGTAAGTGTGTGACCCTATAAGTTATTATTATATTGACAATAATTTTAAAATCATATTATAAAATTATAAACAGTGTGTGGCATCTAGTAATGCATCACTGTTACCCAAGTAATAATAAGATCGGTGATTCGATGCAATCTTTTCGTGACCAATGTTTCAATGTAATTTAATCCTTTTAACCTTGACATCCTAGATTAAACTCAAGCCATGAAATGTGTCATACTCTTCATAATTTAATCTGAGTTTTCTTGATCAATGAGTAGACTATATGAAACAAATCTCTATTTGATCATGACCATGCATTTCATAGTCCTACTCAATCAAGAGGCCTATGGATATCACCCCTAATATGTAGGAGGGTTAAATTCCATCTAGATCACTCATATTCCTCACACGATTCATGATGTACCCAATAATCACCTTTATTGTCCACCCTATTAAAGGTGACCTTTGATGATATCAAAGTACATAAATTATCGTATAGTAATATAGTGATTTCAGGTCGGAGGACCATTACATCATTGTCACTATGAGAATTGCTTATGACACTTTGCATAATGCTTCACGTAGAATTCTCATGGTAGGTCTGTCCAGTACATTGTTCTCTAACATGTACCTATACATGGACTCAATATCTCATATATTAATGACCAATGAGATTTGACCATCAGTCAATCCACATACTAGTCTCAATGTATCATTGTTGTCCCATTAACAATGATACTCGACTAGAGACATTTAAGATTAATGATACTAATTATAATTATATAATCTCATGTTCAAGTCACATACTTGAAGTTATATAATTTGTATCATTATTCTAAGGACTTTTATTATGCTAACATTTATATAACACAGTAAATGAAATCATAATAAAATAATTCATTTATTCAATCAAATATCAAAAGAAATGTTAAGCAATTACATCAAATAATTGGCCTCTAGTGCATAAACTCTAACACTTCTCCTTCCTTCAAATGCTTAGCTGATTTCTATTACCCATTTCCCACATGGGTCATGGGTAGTGGGTTTGGGTCATGGACTTGGTCCGTGGGTTTTGGGCTTCAATAAGAAATAAATCTCTTGGACTTCTAATTTAATTCCAATTGGGCTTTCAAAAAAAAAATCCCACACTTGGATAACTAACTCTTCGCACTAACAATTTGATGAAATTAATAAAAGTCGAAAAATCGAAAAAGGCATTTTGGGGGTGAATAGTGCTCGAGTGAATAGTACCCGCGCGAATAGTGTTTTAGTGTTATTCCTCGAAATCATTTATTAAATTCAATGAAATAACAACACTTAATAATCATCTATGCATGTAATTTATATTATCACATAACCTTTAATCACATAACACAAAATAATATTAATAAATATTTATTTATTCAATAATATTCAAAGTCTCAAATTACAAAGTTACCAACGATCCGCGATCGTTACATCAGATGATCGAACCACCTGCTCTCTTGATTCCCCACCGGAATCCTTCGCCAGACAAACATGATCAAACATGTATTATGAACTTGATTATGAAAATTACGATCCAAATAATGTAATCTAAAGAATTAGGCATAATTAAATATGAACAACTCATACACAAAAACACACAGTAGTGCGTGAGAAACAGAGAACTTTATTTTGAACATTACGATTCAAAAAATATAATTAAAAACAGAATTAAGCATACTTACAAATGAACAACTCACACACACACAATAGTGTGTGAGATAGATACCTCATAATTTAGATAATCCTACCCTCACTTACTTACCATCTGCCGATTTTATACCAGTTCAGAACAGAGATATATAAAGAGAAACATAAATATAGCATTGAGTAGTGATTATTAATTTCAGGATGGAGATTCGATGAATTAGAAGAGAGAGAGAGAGTGGGAGAAAGTGATTACAATGAAGTGAAATCATCACATGAAACAGCCGTTCAACCTTCATTATGATCGGGAAGCTTCGTCTGTAACTCGACGATCGGAATAACTGCAGAAAGAGTGGGTAATAGAGAGGGCAATAGAAACCTAGAGCGAGAAGATGAAGGGGAAACGGAAGAGCCATACACACCTTTAAGCAGTGTAGATTAATCGTTGTCTACAATATCCGCCGGTCTGATGATGAGATTGAGATGGGATCGCTGAAATCGATTGATTCATTAGTGATCAAGAGATGAATAGATGAGATTTATAGAGGAGGAGATGAAGAGATGGGTAAACCAACAGAGATGAGATTTTAGGATTTACAGGGATCGAGGGAAATAATCGAAAAAATCAGCCAAAGAGAAAAAGGAATCGACAAATTCTAATTGAACTTGACTCGGCTAATTTTTAAATTGAGTGAGTCAAGGATTGGATGTCCTGCTTTTATATATAATAATTGATATATATGATGAGAGAGAAAATCGTACAGAAAAAATAAAGTCGGTGAGTCTCACCATAGTTGTTTTGGAATATTGGAGTTGGTGCAAGTTGTTGGTCAGAAAATTAGATGGGGTCGTTTAGATTTATTGTAGGGAATTATGAGAAACACCAGTGCTTTTGAGATTCAGACAAGATATCTTTAATTCATGCTCGCCATGGGGGGCACAAATGATGTTATATTTGTTTTTCTGTTTTCTTATTTTATCTACAAAAATATGGCGATTTTGTTATAAATAAACACATGAGTAATTAATTTATGTGTACCCGCAATAAAAATTAACATTAACACAACTATTTTTTTTTCTTATTTTGAGTACAGCAAATTTCATAACTTCATACACGTCATGGGGTACAAAAAATATTGGGCAAGAATTGAATGGTTAGAATGAAGAGATCTAGCTAGTAAAGTATTAACGGCTTAGATGTATTCTCAAGTTTGTCTAATATTTTCTTTCCTTTAAATAGTTGAAGGGGTCATGTCAATTTTTGCTTACTCTACTTAATATCGATTTACATTTGTATCACGAAACATTTTTTTTTTCAATTGATTTATTGAACTATGTTTTTTAACAAAACGTTATAAATTTTATCAAAAGCAGTTGACTTTCAACTACAAAAAATAAAAATAAAAAATTAATTTTATTCCATTATCCATGTGGCCTAACAGATTCGTCCATATGACTGTCAAGATGAAATTAAAATCTATAAAGACAAAAAAAATTATATTAAAAATAAAAATATGCTAAAAAAAGTAATAATCTTTTAACTTTTTTTAGTATATTGCAAAGTTAAAAAAAAATTTATAACAATTAAAAAGTTAAAACATATTAAACAATTAAAAGATTAAAACACAAATCAAACTATTCAAACAGCCTTCTTCCCAATCTCTGTAACAACTCTGATATTTGCAAATCCCAATCCCGGTCATCACCACCACCTTAGTCACCTCCACCGGCCTCGTCACAATTGGTGCCATATTTTCCGATCTACATCTACGTCATTTAATTGATTCGGATGTTTAAAAAATTAGAAAGTGAGAGTCATTGAAATGATTAAGATGTTCAGCTTTGTGTTTCAAAGGACTAAAATGTTCAACTATCTCTCTCTATATATAATAACTGGTGACTCAATGGGTGATTCATGGCTAACTTTCCCATTTGAGCATGAGCAAGAGATAAATTGAAAAACAAATTGCAATTGGAGAAGGAAGACATGACCCTTTTTTTTTAATTAATTTATTTAACTTTTGTTATGTTTTAGTCTAATTTATATTTTGTTTAGTGATTTAATTTAATTTAACTCTCCAACTAAGCTTCCCTCTCCTCCACGTAGATCAACGGTTAAAAATTTAACAGAGTTTGACAATTTTTGAATTTTTGTAAAAAAATTACAATTTAATAAGTTGACTGAAAAAAAAATTAATTTAATGATGCAAATATAAATTGGGGTTCAGTTCAATGAGAAGAAAGTGATTTAATCCATACTTGAAGGAAAGTAATAGTATAGTACGTACGCACCGATGAAATTTAAAGCTGTTGTTATTCAATTTCTCTTTATTTTCACTTATGTTACATATTATGGGCTTTTTAAGTAAAATAATATTATAGATATAAATTATATACAAAAAATTATGTACTAATAATATAGAGAAAGTGAAAAAAAAAAATCAAAAGTGAGATTTAACATTGAATTTTTTGCATATTTTTATTGATATATAATGCACGTGTAGTCCTACTATTGTTACATAAGTTCTGTGTATAATTTGTACACATAAAATTATAATTTTAAGTATTCGAAAACCTTGTATTACTTTTTTCTGCTTCTTTAAACCATGAATGTTTAGAATACATTTGTACCATCATGGCCCATAATCATATACCCATGGACGCATAGCCCTTAATTTAGTTTGCTTTGACCCGTTTATATCTCCCAATGTACTTGGGTCACCACTGCCAAGTATTCTGATTCTCCACCCATCGTTTCTTCAATTTTATTTGCTTAATTCAGAAGAAAAATGTACTAAGAATCTGATACTTTAGTCCATGTTTACAAAAAATTCGTATGCATGCACATTGTCTCCCTTTATTGATACTCCATTCTTGCTACTAAATATGGTCAAGCGTAAACACAAATTAACTTTAAGAAAAATCAACATTCAAATTATAAGGTCACCATTCACTTTTTAAAGTCAATTTGATATATTTTTAAATTTAAAATTGAGATAATTTATTAAAAATTATATAAAAAATATATATTACAATGAATAATACTTTTGCGATAATTTAAAATATTCATCATTGTATTTGACTAAAATTAAAAAAATTAATAACAATTTTGATTTTGAAATGTTTTTAGTTGACTTTAAAAAATCAATAATGATCTTATGTATTTTAGAGCGGAGAAGTATATACATATCAATTTCTTTAGTGTGTGTGTCTATATATATATACACACACACACTTATATGTTATTCCACAAAAATATGCAAGACATTTATCATGATAACAAGACAAATAGTACTACCAAGACTAAAATCGAGTTATTTTGGTTGGTGGCGAGATTGGTAGTTTATACAATTAATGTGTCCTTATAATATATTTAATGTATTCTTTAATTGATATATACATTGTATTATAGTTTTTACTTTTAAATTTACCAATAATATACTATTATGACCATTAGCATTCCTAATTGATCATGAACCTAATTAGTATAAAGTTATTTCATTCAACTTACTCAATAACATTATAAATAGAATTATGACTGCACAATAAATTAGTAACAAATTTTTTATAAATTCACTATGAAACAAGAACAATACTATGCTATTAAATGAAGAGGTACATGTTATTTTTTCAAATAACAACATAACTTATTTAAAAATTGACCGTCACGAACAGAACAATCCATAAAGAAATATGACCATAATTTCCTTTTCAATATTTAATGTAACATATATCCATCATGTGGGATTAAAAGTAGCATATTATAATGACTTTATTTGAAATTGAAAAAATTATTATTATTATTATTATTATAAATATTCGTTCAAATATGTGGTTTTTAGAGTTTGTCTCATATGTAGTTTTTAACTTTATCGTGTTTTGTACGAATTATCAAATTTGTATATATTTGAGAGAAAGCTGAGTATCCATTTATGTCTTTTTCTTTCTTTCAAAAGGATAATAAATTACCTCAAAGTGAAATATGCAGTTTAGGATTTTAAATGTGACATAAAATTGGTGCATAACGGATCGAGTATTATTTTTATTCTACGTTCAACAATTTACTTAATTGTTCTTGGAATATATTCCATTACGTGGTTACATATATCTCCCAAATTATTCTAATAAACCCAGTTTTCTAGTCCTACCTAGAAGAAAGTAAAAGCTTTTTGTGGGTCTTTATATTCTTTTAACACAAGAAAATTAAAGAAGAATTGGTGGACAATAATTCATAACATCTGAAAAAGAAACATACCAATTGGGCCCTATAAAAAAAAGCCAAAAAACTCCACACATTGAGAATTGTAGAAAGACCAAAAAGCAACCCCCATTCTCATTCAAAATTCCCCCACACCCCACCAAACTATACCATCAAAAACAAAATGAAAGAAGCACAATTTGGAAAAACAAACAAAAAATGTTGACAAGCCTTCAACAACACTACTCCACTCCCAAACTCTCTTCACTCTTCTTTCTCCTCTCTTTTTTCCAAGTTAAAGCCCACATCTTCATGTATGCAGGCTGCTCTCAAGAAAAATACCAACCCAACTCACCCTTTGAAACAAACTTCAACTCTTTACTCTCCTCAATGGTCACCTCTTCCTCTCAAGCCTTATACAACAACTTTGCCCTAGGAAATGACACTTCAACCTCATCGGAAGGTGCGATTTTCGGATTATACCAATGCCGAGGCGATTTAAAGCTAATCGATTGCTCAAAATGTATCCAAAGCGCGGTTAGTCAAATAGGTTTAGTCTGTCCATACACATATGGGGCTAGTTTACAACTAGATGCATGTTTAGTAAGATATGAGCATGTAGATTTTTTAGGGAAAGTTGACACAAGCCTTAGGTATAAGAAGTGTAGCAAAAGTGTGAGTAATGATGTGGAGTTCTTTAGGCGTAGGGATGATGTTCTTGCGGATTTGGAAACAGCAATAGGGTTTCGAGTTAGTGTTTCGGGTTTGGTTGTGGGTTTTGCGCAGTGTTTGGGTGATTTGAGTGCGGCGGATTGTGCTTCTTGCTTGTCGGATGCTGTTGGGAAGTTGAAAACCATGTGCGGATCGGCTGAGGCGGCTGATGTGTTCTTGGGGCAGTGTTATGCTAGATATTGGGCTTCTGGTTACTATGATTCATATTCAAGTATGTCCATCAATCTCTCTTCTTTTCCATGAAGTATGCAGAGCATTCAACCTATATTTACATTCACTTTAAGACGTTTCCAAAATCATAACATTGGACATGTTTCACAAAAAGAGTCGTATTTGTTAAAAATTTATTTTTGTAAAAAATAGTCCTATTTGTTTGATAATATCATAAATGACACAATATCTTTACGTTTACGGTGATAATTTTATTATCACGCCTTTACTTAAACTAAACAAACAAATTTAAGGATAAATATATTCTTAAAGTTTGTAAATCATTCAACTGGGACTCATGTAGGGAGTAATAATTTTATTTTACAAAAGATGGTTTATTTTATTTTATTTTTTTTCCTTCTTAATATGAATATAATGCTTAACCTGAATTCCACTGCAAAAAAGAAATGACTAATGAAATATAAAATGGATCTAAATTAAACTTGCAATTGATAGATTGCTTAGCATGGAACTTTGAGTGGAGCATAATAAGGCAATTGGTACCCTTAACTTTTAAAAAAGGAAGAATGATCAGATTAGGATTTCCTTCAATTTCCTACCTTTCGTCTTATCTCACTTTTATTATCTTCAATTCTTTTCTTATATTTTGATTATCATTCAACTTAAACAAAGTATAGTGCTTCCACATAAGTGTCATGATGTGCCTTAAAGTTAAATGTTATATATGGCCAATAATATGTGTAGAAAGAATAAAATCCTAGATTCTATTATCATCCCGATGCAACTCTAAAGCTATTTAAAGAAATATTCTTGTCAGTTTTGTGCATTAAACAGACCACAAAACCAAAATGTTCTATCACTTACTAGTAGCAGCAGCTTTTTATTTTTATTTTTTTAAAGATTATTTATCTTTTGTTCTAATTATGAAATTTTCCTTTTGGCTCTTGTATAGGTTCAACCAACGATGACGAAGTCGGAAAAACAGTAGCCATAATCGTCGGTGTATTGGCCGGAGTTGCCGTTGTTATTGTTCTTCTTTCATTCTGCCGAAAAGCATGCCACTAGCTAGGTGAAATCTTACTCCTCTGCAAGTTATTTGTCATTGAGTATGGGATTAAAATTTATTCAATATAAACTTCAAGTATTTTTTAGGCAAAAAATCAAGTCAAATTAAACTCTTATTTTTAGAAAATTAAATTATTATCTTCACAAGGATGCATGTCAGGTGCTAATTAAGGACTTTGAGGAAATATCAATTTTTTTTAATATCATGGCTTGCATATATATGTGTGCGTGTTTGCATATATATATATATATATATGTGTGTGTGTGTGTCTGTGCATGTATGTGTATATATATAATTATATATAGAGTTTTTTATTTAATTATTTACTTGGCATATATGCATGCATGCAGGTTATATATTTAAGATGAAGATGGTGGTTCTACTCAAGTTGTCATTACAAAACAGCAAAAGGACCCATTAATCATGCCTGTTTTGAATTATTCTTGTAACAGGGCTCTTATTTCTTGCTTTTTCTACTTTTTACCCATTTTAATACTATTTGCGAAGTGCACAAAAAAAGGTAGTTTTTATCTCATGGCATAAAGCAGAAGTAGGGCTCTAATCCCCTATTGTCCATCACCTTCAAAAGGGCTGCTGATTCCATTTCAATCTTGCTGTCCATTAATTATATACCCTTCTTTTTTCTTTTTCTTTTTTTTTGACTGTATTATATACCCTTCACCAACTTATTCTGTTGGATTAATTATTTACTTATCTATTTCTGCTATAGAATTAAGTAGGTGGATAATCCAACTGGAACATACTGATATATCGCTTTTTAAAATCACTAGCAGAGGTTGCATAAAATCCTTGCCAAATATATTCTCTTATCCTGATATTCTGGTAAGGCTCATGCAAAAAATTAATAATTAGATCTTTTAATAATTAGGTCGCCTTCCAAATATTTTTTTTGATGGACTAAAGGAATATCTAATTTAAACCCAAATTTAAGCTTTACACCTACTCGTGACTCGGTCCATTATCCTGATTTTATTACTTTTTAAAAATGTTTACTTGGTCTTGTTTCTATTAAGTTTTAGATTAGAATCCCTCCATTACATTATTCTTCTAATTTCTTCTAATACATATTTAGTAACATAAATATTATATTTGACGGTCAAATAAAATCGTCACTTAATGTGTATTAGAAAAAATTAAATAATAAATATAATAAAAGAGATCTCAATCCAGGTTATTTCTTAATCAGTCAACTCAAAATCATCTAAATCTTTATTCTTGGAATGTTAAGGGTGCCACCAACCCATCTATTAAATATAATAATAATCTATCGCTTTTTTTTTTAAAATAAAAAATTGATCCACAACAATTAATATTATCATAACAATATTAATAGCATCACTTTAAAAATCATTTTAAAACTTTGAATCAGCTTTCTTGAACATCGTTCCATAAGCTTGTGACTTAATTATAAGGCAGTTTTCCAAAAACTGGTCTAACTATTAACATTTATATATGCCTATATTATAAAAATCTAACATTCATGCTTTCATTTAATAAGCTGGCTAGCTGCCATAAATTGGATCATCATTGTAATAAGATAAACAAAGGATTGCTGATCTAATTGATATTGACACAGCAAAAAGATATTTTAAAAAAAAAATTATACATTTAGCGTTAATTTTATAATTTTTCTAATTACGCTTAATATTTTAAATGATATTTATTAATATGACAATAACATTTTTATTTTGACAATATACCAATCTTTTTATTCATCAATTTTGATGGAAAAACTCCTCCAATTATAACTTTGATAAATTAAATAAACCACGCCAAACAAGTTATGTATTTCCACCAAATAAATAACAATCTCAAAGATAATAATACGAAATTAAACCAAACACGAGACACCAAATTTTATGTGAAAACCTTCTAAAACTAAGAGGTAAAAATCACGGGCCGAGCTCCGAAAAAATTCCACTATAATCAACTGCGAGTACAAATAGTCCTTCCAAATTTTATAACAGAAAACTTGAAATATTATGAAATTGAGAGAATACAATAATACCTCAATTTGAGTGAGAACTCAAATTACCTCACCACCCAAAACCTCCGAATTAATTAAAGTCTTCCAGCTATTAATTGATCCGGAAAAATGATGACAAGCCGTGAATAAACCTTCACAAAAATCTCTCGCTTTTTCTCTGCACTCACTGTTTTCTTCTTATTCAACGTATAACACAAAGCAACACTAACACATGTATATATACTGATGATAACTTCCCTGATTCCTGTTCCAAATTGGATTCCTTATTCACACTCCTTGTTAGATTCGGCCAAAACCAATACTCACATGCTAACCAATTAAAAAGATATAAATCCTTTTCCTATTTGACTTTTGCCCATAAGCCTCATGGGTTTGGACCAAAATACCTAACAATCTCCCCCTCCGAACCCATGAGCGGAGAGTATTTCCTGTGACCCCGTCACTTGGAGTCCATCCCGATCAACTCCTTGCAAAACGCTAGCTTGTCGCGAGTTACAACCTTTGTCAACATGTCTGAGGGGTTCTCATCGGTATGAACTTTCTTCACTTTCATCAACTCCTTTTCCATCACTTCTCGAAGCCAGTGATAACGAACATCAATGTGCTTGGTACGATTATGATACGTGGCGTTCTTGGTCAAGTCAATTGCACTTTGACTATCACAATAAACCACATAATCATCCTGTGTCAAACCCAACTCTTGGAGAAACTGTTTCAACCATAACATCTATTTGCCTGCTTCCGTAGCAGCGATGTATTCCGACTCAGTAGAAGACAAAGCAACACACTTTTGCAACTTAGACTGCCATGATACAGCTCCCCCTGCAAAAGTAAACAAATACCCCGAAGTAGACTTCTTCTCTTCAGAACCTGCCATGTCTGCATATGTAAAACCCTCCAAGACTGGACTCGAACCACCAAAACCCAAACTGGAAGTAGCTTTCAAGTATCTGAGAATCCACTTAACTGCTTCCCAATGTTCTCTACCAGGATTTGACAAATACCTGCTCACAACACCAATTGCATGAGCAATATCTGACCGTGTACAAACCATCGCATACATAAGACTCCCTACTGCAGAGGAGTAGGGAACTGCTGCCATATCATCTCTCCCTTCCTTAGTAGAAGGACTCATGCGCTTTGTCAACTTAATATGACTGGTCAGTGGTGTGCTAACTGGCTTAGCATCACCCATGTTGAACCTCGCAAGCACCCGTTCAACATATTTTTCTTGTGACAACCACAACCTCTTGGCTTTCCTGTCACGAACAATCTTCATGCCCAAAATCTGCTTAGCCGGACCTAAGTCTTTCATATCAAAGGACTTGAACAACTCACCCTTAAGCCTGTAAAGCATGTTAACATCTTGCCCAACTATCAACATATCATCTACCTATAGCAACAAAATAACGAAATTACCATCCGGGATCTTTTTGACATACACACAATGATCTGCAACTGTTCTACTGTATCCTTGATCCATCATGAATGAATCAAATTTCATGTACCACTGCCTTGGGGCTTGTTTCAGGCCGTACAAACTTTTCTTCAACCTGCAAACCAAATGCTCTTTCCCTTTAACTTCAAATCCCTCTGGCTGCTCCATGTAGATTTCCTCCTTCAAATCACCATGAAGGAATACAGTTTTCACATCAAGCTGCTCAAGCTCAAGATCCATGCTAGCTACTAACCCCAACACTGCTCGAATAGAAGTCATTTTCACAACCAGAGAAAAAATCTCATCGAAGTCAATACCTTGCTTTTGAGCAAAACCCTTGACGACCAACCGAGCCTTGTACTTCACTAGTTTTTCACCATCCTTTTTTAACTTGAACACCCATTTATTCTTCAATGCTTTTCTGCCCTTCGGAAGTGTAGTCAACTCATAAGTGTGATTCTTGTGCAAAGAATCCATCTCATCCCGCATAGCTCTCAGCCAATTGCTCTTCTCCTTATGAGTTTTGACTTCCTGAAAATTCTCTGGCTCCCCCTCCTCAGCAACTAAAAGATATTCAGATGAAGGATACCTGACTGATGGCACACGTTCTCTCATGGATCTTCTTAGCTGAGGTTCTTCAATATCAAGATGAGGAGGCTGCTTCCCTTGCTCAATACTCTCTGCATCTGACCCATCACCATCGTGCAAATCTGTATCAGTCACATCTTCATTCTGACCTCCTTCTCCAACTGTGGCATTCTGTAATGGAGAAGGAACTTCGCTAAAGTCTGGAACTCTATTATCTCTGAGCTGTGTAACATTATCAAAATCCTCATAATTCTAGTGCTCATGAAACACCACATCTCTGCTTCTGAATAATTTTCTCTGAACTGGATCCCATAACTTGTACCCAAACTCTGCATCTCCATAGCCAACAAACACACATGGAGTAGATTTGTCATCAAGCTTCAATCTTTGTTCCTTGGGGATATGTGCAAAATCCTTGCACCCAAATACCCTCAAATAAGAATAGGACACATCTTTACCACTCTAAATCTTCTCTGGAATCTGAAAATCCAACGGTGCTGATGGAGATCTGTTAATCAGGTAACAAGCAGTACGTACAGCTTCACTCAAGAATGACTTAGGCAACTTTGCCATTCTCAACAAACATCGGACTCGCTCAATAATAATGCGGTTCATTCTTTCAGCCACACCATTATGTTGTGGGTGCTAGGAACTGTCTGCTCATGTCGAATACTATGTTTATCACAATATGCCGCAAACTCCTTTGATGTGTACTCCCCTCCGTTGTCACTGCGAATGCACTTCAATAATTTTCCAGTCTCCCTTTCAACCATAGCATGAAAACTCTGAAAATGCTGGAATACCTGGTCTTTTGTTTTCAACAAAAACACCCACACCTTACGTGAAACATCATTAATAAAAGTAACAAAATATTTATTGCCACCCAAAGACTCAACCTCAATGGGACCACATACATCATAATATACTCTTTCAAGTAACTTAGATTTTCTTTTAGAGGAGCTACTAAAAGAAACTCTATTTTGCTTACCAAACAAACAGTAATCACAAGGGTTTAGTACAATACCTTTAGCAAAAGGAATGAGGGACCTCTTTGCTAACATCTGCAACCCTTTCTCACTCATGTGCCCAAGCCTTTTATGCCACAGATTCAGTGAAGTTTCATCTTCAATTGCATTCAACTCGCTAGAACACACATTCACATGAGTTTTCTATAACGAGCAACAAGCAGTACCTCTAGCAACTACCATCGAACCCTTGGTAAGCTTCCATTTTCCGCTGCCGAAGTGATTCTCATAGCCTTCCCTGTCCAAGGCCATACCAGAAATCAAGTTGAGGCTCAAACCTGGGACGTGTCTAACATCCCTCAAAGTAATAGTGCAGCCTACATCTGTCTGTATGCAAACATCACCAATTCCAACAATCTTGGACTGATCAGTGTTACCCATCCTCACAAACCCAAAGTCTCTAGCTTTGTACGTCGTAAAAAATTCTCTCTTGGGAGTAGCATTGTAACGACCCCAAAATTCATACAATTCCAACTCTCGACTTCGATCGTTAACAATACATCTATATTCTAACTTTACATCATTAATCGATAATAAACTTAATAAAATGCAGAAAAAATAAAAACTTTTCAGTTTTTCTTTCTTTGCTTTCTCTGAATCATAACCTTTAATCATTTACATATTCTAGAATCATATTTGATTCGCTTCATCAGAGTTATAATAAAAATAAAACTTCTAGATTCAATACCCTTTATACATCGGATAATATTAAATTATAAATCAATACAAATTTTACAGCTCAACATCTGTTACATCCAATACATTCTCAAATACATTATTCAGAACCTTAATCGTGGTTCAAAAACTTAAGTTAAGCTAAAACAATTAATCTTCATGCATAACATCTGAGTCATGCCATTCAAGCAGCACATAACGTTACCTAGTATCTTTAACCTGCAAAATTGGTTATTTGCAAGAATGAGCTCGACAGCTCAGCAAAATCTAACAGTTTGCATGCATCACATAGTACATAGATAACATGCTCATCATCTAAATCATAATCATTTGACTAAACATATCATACATAATGATCAACACGTATCAAGTAAAGATTGAGTCCCATAACTCAATCAACATTCTTTACTTACGAACGTAGTCATATTTTGACTTTGTCGTTTCATAATTGCAACTTATATAAAATACAACATGTTTTCACACTATAAATATAAAACAGTTTATCATTTAGTTCACATAACAAATAGGAACTGAAAGACTTGCCTGGTTTGTAGATTATCAATTACCATAACCAGCTTATATATTGCTGCACTTCACGTATCCTACACGATATATATAATCATGCACGTCATTTATTAGCCACGTAAAAACACTTAGTATTAATTCTACTTAACATTTCATAATCCTTCATTTTATTCTCTATACAATTCTCAACTTAGAAATTAAGTTCTCCTTATAAACCTTCATTTTATTGCGTCTCACTTTAATCGACACTTAACCCTTAGTTAGGTCTTAAACTTCGCTTTACATTGAATGTATAATGTTTATAAGTAAGTCTTGTATAGGGTAGCATAGCACGACCAAAAGAGAAGAATTAAAAATAAGGAAATTTTCCATTTCTGCAATTCTCGCCGGGGCGAGAAAATTATAACACAAAACCCTCGCCGGGGCGAGAAAACTTAGTACAAAACTCTCGCCGGGGCGAGAAATTTGGCTTGTTGAGCTCGCCGGGGCGAGCCTCATGAATTCCAGATTCTGCAGTTCGCAAACTGCAAAATTTTCAGACCAAAATTTCCTAATTTCTTCATTTTAATAACAATTTAGACATACCCAAATATTATAATCTCTACAGAATCAATACCCAACATGTTTATAACAATTCTAACATCTTAAACATCTTAAACAACCAATTTAAAGGCTTAAAATCACAATTCATTCTAGTTTTTACAAACTTTTACAATTTAGCGTAATCGATCACTACGGATTCGTTACTCAACCAATTTGGTTGATTCAACTTGCAACGTTTTCGTTTCTCAGAACACTAACATAATCCATCATCAATTACAAATTTTATACATGAATTAACCATCAATTTTAGTCTCAAAAATAGACTAAAATATACATATTACTACAAAACTCAATTTTCTTCTTCTAATTCATGTTTTCATGAATTTGGTACTCCTAAAATCATTTATAAACAACATATATTAAATTAAGAAAACTCAATAACACATGAACCCAATTTCCTCAACAATTTAACCCTATAAATTCAATTACAGAGAACTTAGAAAACAACTAAGAATTAGAAACTTTTAAACTAAATTGCTTACCTTTAATTAGCTAGATAGTTAAGGAAGCTTGATTAATCTTCTTCCTCTTCTTCTTTGACTCCTCTCAATTTTTCACAGAGAATTTCTTCTCTCTTTTTCTCTCTTCCTCTATGTTCTGTCTTTTTCTTTTCTCCAGACTTTACGTGCTTTTCATCGGTTAAGAAAGCCAAAGGCCACAAGGCCTTTTTTGGCTTGACACAATAGAACCTCATACTAAATTATTTTTATATTCCCTTACTATAAAGTCACATGTCACACTCTAATTTAATTAAACTTATTATATCAATAAATCTAATTAAATCTTACTAACAAAATTTATAATGTCAAATTAGACAATTATAATTATAATTTCATTTAATAAATCATTATTCCTCTAATTTAATTATTTAATCAAAATATAATATTCTCATCACTTTAGCGTACTAAAATACGCACAAATTATAAATTTCTTTAATATCATCATACATAAACAAATTATTCTATAATAATCTCCATCGAATATTTATTCCATAAATATTCTAAATAAAATATTTATTATACTCAATAAATATTTTATCCATTTACGAAATTCACAATCGTAATACATTAACATGTAACATATTGTTTTCTCGTTTTATCAAAATAAATATATATTTACATTAATTCACTATTTTAATCAAGTGAATTATTCACATTATTATGAAATATAATCCATAACAATTTCTTTGCTAACAAGGCATAATAATTAAAATATATTATTTCACAATATAATTTTTAACTTTCTAATATTCAGTAAATATCTTTCCGTAGCAATTTCCTTCACTTCATTCAATAGTTTAATTAACTATTAAGCCTCTTTTGTCAAATACACGAACATATAATTCTCTTCACATCAAATCACATATTTCACCGCATATAACACATATATACACATACTAAAACTCAAAACGTTTCATAATAAGAATTTTATTTGCCAAATTCTTATTTAATAATTCTTTGAAAATCCGGTTTGTCACATCCTTCCCTCCTTATAAGGATTTCGTCCTCGGAATTAACGAAACCTCCTTTTCTCGGTTTCCACAAAATCTCTTTCACAATCATCGTTGAATAACTTCAACACATTACCTCAGTGTAGGTTTTATTTCATCACCTTCACTTAAACTTGAAACACTTTGAGTGTTATATATTCTTTAACCCTTTAACGCACTCATTGCATATCATACTCGTTGTAATCATAGAACGTCCTGATTTAGCATCGTATAAATACTCAGGATATCACATTCACCCCTTCTTCAAAGAATTTCGTCCTCGAAATTTTGTTTTACTACTATTCGTTCCTTCCATTTAACGAAATGGACTTTACATTTTCTCTACTTATTCATTGGGTTCTGAGCTGAATTGCTTAGTGACACAACCAAAGTTTCCCAACTATTAGGCAACGAACTAAGAAGCAACAACGCCTGAATCTCATCCTCAAGATTCAATTTCATGGTAGACAACTGGTTCACTAAACCCTGAAACTCACTCATATGCTTGGATACACTGCTACCATCTTTGTACTTCAGGTTCACTATCTTTCGAATCACAAAGGTCTTATTCTGTGCATTCTTCTTCTCGTACATGGACTCTAATGTAGTCCAAAGTGTATAAACATCCGTTTTCTGCGAAATATGGTGGAACACACTCTGATCGATCCACTGTCGGATGTGACCAATTGTTTTTCTGTTCATCTTTTTCCAATCAGCATCAGGCTTGTCCGCGGGCTTTTTTCCTTTAAGCTCCAATGGGTCATACAAATCCTTACAGTAAAAGATGTCTTCCATTCTAGGCTTCCAGATCGAAAAATTAGATGAGGTCAATTTAATCATGGCGCCACTTGATTCCTCCATTTAATTTATCAAAAAACAATTGTGCAAAGAACCTTGCTTTGATACCATTTTGATGGAAAAACTCCTCCAATTATAACTTTGATAAATTAAATAAACCACGCCAAACAAGTTATGTATTTCCACCAAATAAATAACAATCTCAAAGATAATAATACGAAATTAAACCAAATACGAGACACCAAATTTTACGTGGAAAACCCTCTAAAACTAAGAGGTAAAAACCACGGGACGAGCTCCGAAAAATTTCACTATAATCAACTGCGAGTACAAATAGTCCTTCCAAGTTTTATAACAGAAAACTTGAAATATTATGAAATTGAGAGAATACAATAGTACCTCAATTTGAGTGAGAACTCAAATTATCTCACCACCCAAAACCTCCGAATTAATTAAAGTCTTCCAGCTATTAATTGATCCGAAAAAATGATGACAAGCCGTGAATAAACCTTCACAAAAATCTCTCGCTTTTTCTCCGCACTCACTGTTTTCTTTTTATTCAGTATATAACACAAAGCAACACTAACACATGTATATATAATGATGATAACTTCCCTGATTCCTGTTCCAAATTGGATTCCTTATTCACACTCCTTGTTAGATTCGGCCAAAACCAATACTCACATGCTAACCAATTAAAAAGATATAAATCCTTTTCCTATTTGACTTTTGCCCATAAGCCTCATGGGTTTGGACCAAAATACCTAACAAATTTTACTGTTCTTGATACGTTTCCCAAAAGGATGACCCCTCTATAATGTACCGAAACAATACAACTGCAATTACACATTAACAATTGATTTGCAGTATTAAATAAACACCAACATTCACTGATTTTGCAACAAATTAACCAAATCACACCAGAAATTATCAAAGACCAGCAGTAAATGTGACGCCCCCATACTTGAGTACTTGCTACTACAGGTATGGTGATCACTATACACTTATTCAAAGTCTATTATACATTATTACTCATTCATTGGTTTACATCAAGTACAATAATACAACCCAGGTCTTACTTACACAATACAAGAGTTCTACAATACCATCTCGTTAATTATTAAATTAAACAATACAAAATTAATTATTTATTCTTCTTTGTGGGCTTTACCATTCCCTTTATCTTTTACACCCGATCCTTCAGGTTCCTCAAACTTAGCTGAAAACATGGAAATTTGACGAAAGAGTAAGCAATTAATTTGCTTAGCAAGTATATAAAATATCAAGAACTGAATTATAAGGGAATTGAATAATTGAATGCAAATTAAATCAGAATAATAAATGAGAATAATGATTAACACAATGATGAACAGATTTAAATTGACGAGCATCAAATAAATTTTCTTTTATGAACTAAGTGGTTATAGGGACCAAGAATATAAATGTCGCACAATTATATAAATTGTTGACTCTCCATCTTCATAGGCACTTTAGGGGATCAACCTATCGTACCCTATGTTATGCATAACATTATCTCCATAAGTCGAATTTGTCGACAATAATATCCCCTTTATAAAATAGGGTTGTTCAACTCAGTCTAAGATTCTGCCCAAAACAATTTGGTTTGGAGAACAAATAATATAAATTCTTAATTTTAGAGTAAGCCGAAACAATGACTTTCTCTACAAATAAATCAGTAATATTTAAAATAATTTAGAGTTCAATAATTCTTGCAAATATATTCTAAAATTTAATATCGCATGATAACAATTAACCTGAACGAAATATTCAAAATTCAAGGAACTTTTATCAGAAGCAAACAGATGCTTAAGAAACTTGTACAAAAGAATAAACTTGTACATGTTTAAAAAGCTTGCAATAATTCAGAAACTTGCACAGAATAATAAATTTGTACAAGTTAGGAACTTACTCAAACCAAGAGAACTTGCACAATATACAAAGTTTGTGTAAGTTAGGAAACTTGCTTGTTTTTCGTTGACTATTTTCTAGCTCAATAAATATTTTCGGCAATTGACCTACATCATTATTCATAAAGGCCAAAAATATTAATCTATCATTTCTTCATTTTTAATTATTTTATTCTTAGTTAATAATTACCCGAATTCTTAAGTCAAATTTATTGAGTATCATAATATTAATTATATTAATTAAACATTAAACATTTATTTATTTACTCCTATAAAAATTACAAAGCCATACATTATGTACTAAATAAAAATAATAGTTAGAAGCATATCTTCTAGTTTTCTTTTCTCTTATTCCCTTCTTAATTTCCGATTTTCCCTCACTTTCTCCTTACTCGGACGTGACCTTCCCTTTTTTTTTCTCTTGTCCTCCTTTAATTATGAGAGATGTGTGTGTGTGTGTGTATATGTGACTGCAAATAGGGGGTACGTGTATAACTATATATATATATAATTATCAGTAGGGAAAGTATATGTATAGCTATATATATATATATATATATATATAACTAGTTAGGGGTTAACTAGCATTTTAATAAGTTAAGAAGTAGGAAGAACGTGTACCTACTTTAAGAATTAGAAGGTAACTAGTCCTATAATAATCTAGTAGTATAATATTTATATATCTATATATATATTTTATTAGCTAAAAGCAAGACACTTGTATATCTATATATATACATAATAGTCCGACTAAGGCATTTGTAGATCTATATTAACTAGCTTAGGCTAATATATATATATATATATATATATATATATATATATATATTATATATATATATATATATATATATATATATATTAGCTAGCAGGACACTTGTAGTGAATGTGTATGCTAACTTCTTGAATCTTCCTTAAAAAAATTGATCATTATTTCATTATTGCTCCCTGATTTCAACCGACATGATCCCTTCCTAAATTCCATGTGCAAAACCATTTCCTCCATTTTTTTTATTGACAAAAGTTAAAAGTATCCCATTAAAATTTAAATGTACATTTATAAACTTCATTTGTATAATAGAATGTCTCGAATGTTACAATAAACGGCACACTGGTGGCAGGCTACCAAGAATTCCCCTCGATAAAACTCCCAACTGTGAATTTAGGTGCCTCATTTGCACTAGTAAGAACACGATATCCGCCCCATTTCACCCTCTTAGTCGTAGATGAATCGGGTACAGTGTTCAGATACTCAGTATAATACAACGTATTTAGTGCAAAATTACCACTCCAAGGCATCCAACCATCGGGTCGGATATATCCATCAAAAAAATTCTTCATATAAACGGTCCTTGAATATTTTTTCCACGGCCTTCCAAGATAAGTCTCGACTGAACCCTGAACCGAATTTAACTCATCAGTCGGTATAACCCGACAATTGTGGATAATAATTCCGGTGTTTTCATTTGGGTCGGATCTGCCTTGAGCCGTTATTGTGTTGGTTCCTTTTGGGGGTTTCCGGGGCCTAATGTTACAGTTTTGGTGGACAACAACAACGTTTCCAAAAATTAAATCGATGTCGCAATCTCTATAGAATTATCTTTGGGAATGGACACAGAGAGTGTCTTGGTACCCTTCAAAGCTGTATTGGTAAAATACTGAGAGATCAGATCTGGACCGGAGTGCCGTCGCCTGGGGGTTTTGACCACCGGCGGTGTTTCTGAAGGTGATTCCTCGACCAATGAATCCGTCACCAACGACGACTGCAGTTCAATATATTCACGAGATATTCCTACCATGTCAAAAACCTCTTGCGACACAATATTATTTTTAATGATGACATTAAGGACATGGTTATTGCAACAATTATTTTTTTGTTGCTAAGTATAATGTTTTTGTTACTAAATAAGTTTCAATACACTTTAAAACTTTAAAATTTTCCTATTTTAGAACTTAAATCCCAATTGAGTTGAAAATATAATGGAAGAGAGCTATTTTAAAATAATTTGTTTATACATATTGTGGGCCCAAGTGCATATTAGGGTTCACATGACCTAATTGAATTAAATGTACAAATTAGGGTTTACAAAAACCTAATTAAATGTACAAATTAGGGTTTATGTGACCTAATTAAATGTACTAGACCCGGGGAAGTCTCCACGTGTTCCAAGGCAGAAGACTCGTGGATGCGACCTATTTTGGGAATTGATTGAGGGATTGGATTGGTGGCTAGAAGAACAGGGCAATTTGGGCATTACTTTGATGATTAAAGGGCATTTCTGAAATTTCTCCTTTAAAACATAATTAAAGGGTATTTCGGGAATTTCCCTTAAAACATGTGCCTGGCATGTGACTATTTCCCAGGAAAACTCTATAAATAGCCCCTCTATTCTAAGAAAAGGGGATCACTCTCAAGACATTACACTTAGACTATTGGAAGCTCTGGGCACTTGAAACTCTCTCTCTCAACTCGAAGACTTAAGAAGGCTCTTAGAATCCCTGCTACCCTAACCCGGTTTCCGGATTCTGAGAGTTCTGCCACGTGTCATTGGAGTAATTGTCCACCTGTTCTTCTCCCCTCTTCAATCAATCAATCAGTTTCGTGCTCTTCGTGGATTTCTCTCCTCTCCAGCCAACACGAAACCCTAACCCTAGCAAGATGTAATTTCCTTACCTACACATATTAAACAATTATAAGCATGTACATCATAGATGAACAATTGACGTACACATTTTAAAAATATTTTAAAATAATTTGTTTATACATATTAAACAATTATAAGCATGTACATCAGGATATGAAATTTTTTCCATGGGTTGTAATATTTCTTTTTCTTGTATTGCAATCAACTAAACCTATTGGCTGCTTTTATATAGCTATTAATGGTCTATTCAAGCTTCTTCCTTTTACACTTTATCAAACCCTTTGAATTAGTATTGCTAATTATCCCTTATCTGATTGAATATGTCATATATACTATTATAAGTCAGTTCTGACTAGAAGAAACAACATTATAATTGCATGCGCTTCTTATAACTTATTAATTGGCTAGTTGAGTGAACTTATTTATATCACCGACAAATACTCTAGCAGCTTAAAGTCATAGTAATATTTTTCTATAGCAGAGTTATATATTTGTGTCAATTCTATTGTAGCACAATAGATTATAATCCTGCACAACATTAATATTTAGAAGCTAATTGGCTCAGTAGTTTAATTCTTATCACAACCAATAAAGAACTACATGCGTCCAAACATGAGAGTTCCATTTAATTTTTAAGACATACTCCTTTACACAAAAATCTCATTATTTGAACCTTTTGAAATCAATTTAAATTTGCGAAATCTCAAATTCAAAATTTATACAATTAATTTCATTTTGATTTTTGTTAATACTATTATATTTATTGTAAACTACTGCAACATACTACTAATTATAAAAAAAATTATTTTCAAAATTTAAAAAATTACCTTAATTTTGTGCTTTAGAATTTCACAAATTAACTTTAAAAGTCACTGAACTTAAGACTCGAGTCGAGGGATAGGCTCCTAAGAGGGCTTTCAAGGACCGGAGAGGGCCGGGTGGATTATACAACTAGGGCAAATAGAAGGTTTTTCCATTGAAAGTGGGCATGGACGAGTCTCACTAAAATTAGACTCTTTTTGTAGAACAAAGAGAGTATTTATATGTATATATAGAATAATGCTAATATAACTTACCAACAGTGGCTGATCTGAAGGTGGTGGAGCCTCCGTCTACACTTCTGCTTCCAGTAATTATAGTCTTTCCAATACCATCACCCACAAGCGTAATATTCTTCAACTTAGTACCTATTTCAATGTTCTCCTTATACGTACCTGCCTTCACATATATCACATACCTTCCACTTCCTTTCCGCTTTGCCGCCGTGGCAACGGCTGCTGCCACCGACTTAAAATTCCCAGAACCGTCCTGCGCCGCCACGATATTAGCTTGAGAACCCGGGGACGAAGCCTGCAAGAGCTTCCGGTCACCGGGGGAAACCCAAGTTGGGAACTTACCCTTATAAGTTGGCTTCTTATTATATGTCCCTTTGTTCATAGCTAAAGTGTTGCTAATTAACATTGAGACATTATTGTTCAGCAAGGGCAATAGGTAGTCTTAGCGGCACTTTGAGAAAATCGTGGTCTTTTGTCAAGGGACCATACTTTGGGTTGTCGCTCAAGAAATACTCACAGGGTTGTGGATGAGGTGTTTTGCTACACATTGATTTTAATTCATCAGGTTAGTAGCCATAAATTGTGGGACAAAGAAAAAGGGACAAAAATATAAAATTGTCATTGTTTCTAGCATATTAAAAAAGGAGACGGAAGTATTGGGAAAAGTGTACCTAAAATAATCTCAATATCAGGAATTATTTTTCCCTCTTTGTGCAATTAAATAGGAAATCAACACACTCAATAATGAGAACAAAATTAACAAATAGTCATTCACAAGCTGTAAGACACAATATTTAACGTAGAAAACTTTTAATGAGAAAAACCACAGGTCGAACTCCGAATCTCCACTATATCATTAATAATGGGCTTACAATAATCCTCTCAAATTTTATGCTCTAAAACTTGAGGTTACTCAATCAATTAAGAGAGTACAAATTTACTTTTAATTAGGTTGAGAAATTCAATTAACTTCATCACCAAAAAATACCCCAAACAATAAAGTCTTCTAGTTTTCAATTGAACAGAGATAACATCGGATACCCATGAGCAACAAACTCTAATCTTCTCAATTTATTCTTTCGGCACATTCTTGCTACCGAACTTCTCTCATAATAATAAGAGTCCCTCATAGCCTTATTTATAATACTCTTCATAATCCATTCCTATTAATTAAGGATTGGAAACAACTTATTCTCCTAATTAGATTAGGGATCACATTTACTTGTCTTGATCACCAATTTAACAAATAAATCTTTTTTCAACTTGGATTCCTTTCATGGGTGAGGACCAACACCCAACAATATCCCCTTCCGAACTCATGATCGAGAGGAGGAATAACCAACCACAACTCCTTACTCGGAGTTAATTCTAATGAAATCTTAGCTCAACTCAAACTTTTTGGAATTTTTAATTATCTTTATGCTCGATTTTGTCTCATCGGCATGGTTTTTGTGATCAATGGGTGTTCGACTCGATATACAACTCGAACTATTTGTTTTGAATTCGAACTCGAATAAAAACAAATATGTATTAAAATCCAAAGTTGCAGAATTGTAGTACAAGATTTTAGATAAAAAAGTACAAAAACTTCACAAGATTCTCAGAATTTTGAATCCTATTACATCATTACATGACTATTTAATGTTTAAAACCAAGCAAGTAGAAATAGCCAACATGTAACAACACCACCAAGTCACCAACCAGCAAAGCACAAGAAAAAGAAATGAAGAAATTTGTAGAACAAGGTGGACCGGAGGTAGACATGCACAATAGCCCAGTCTAGTCTTAGACCAATCCTAAAAAAGAATGATTTGACCAGTTCAGTCCTAGGACTGAATATTGGTTTGACCAGTTCAGTCCGATCTTTTGGCTAAAAAATCAGGATTAAATAGGGACTGCAGTCTTATACTCCAGTTTTCAATCCAGTCTTTCAGTCTTTTTATTTTTATTTTTATTTTTAAAAAAATTTGCCCCACTTTTTATTATATACCTATTTTACTTCTAAAAATGTAAAATTAACATAAAAGTAAAGTTCAAATGTAACTTAAAAAAATACTTTACATATACTAATTAAAATTTTAAGTACACTTAATAATTTAAAATGCAAATGATGAAACAAATCATAAATGTGTAAGTTGAATTCTTGAATATTGAATAATTTGAATTACACAGAAACAAAATAAATGTGAAATTTGTATTCCAAAGAAACTTACAAAAGTAATACAATTGTGCAATTACAAAAAATGATTAAATGTGTAAATGTATTTACTAATAAACGTAGAAAATTACAAAATTCAAATAAATGAGTAATTTCTAATAATTTATTAATTTTCTACGCCTTCTAGTAGATCGTCTATGTCAGGATCGGACGAACCATCTTCAGTCAAAATTTTATCTTGTACTCGATTCATTGCGTCCAATTACTTAGTGTGGAATTACTTTCGATTGCTAGGAATTTACTACAATGGTTGCACCTCGCCTTTTTAAAACCATCTACTAAAACTTCAATGAATTTTGCCCAAGCATCCGCTCGCTGTTTAGAAAGAGAAGTCAGAATTGAAACCGTTTTATCGGTTAATGAAGGAATTATAGTGGGGTTGAGATTAGTACTTGAAGAAACCACAAATTAAAATAAATAAAAATATGAAATTGGAATTATAAGAATGAAATTAGAATGAAATTAGAATTATAAGTATACTAGAATTGAAACTGAAAATAAAATTGAAATAGTTAGTAGGCTTAGTAAAGAGAGAATGAATTGGTAGTAAAAAAAGTGTAAGAATGATTTGTGAGAAAATTTGGAATTAAGTGTTAAATATTTATAGAAGTTGAAAAAGAGTTGTTGAAATATGTTGGATCAAAGTAAGCTCAAAACTAGCCGTTATATAACTATTGGGAAGGGTAAATTGGTCCAACAAATTAAAATAAGTGGGATTTTAACGGCATACTTGAAAAGATTGGAATTTCAATCTCAAAGGACTGATTTTCAGTCCCAAATTAGTCCTAAAAGAGCAGTCCTAGGAGCGGTCCTAATGACAGTCCAATCTTCAGTCCAATCCAATCTACTCTTCAGTTCAGTTCAGTCCAGTCCAATCCTATTCAATCCCGAGATTGGTCCGGTCCAGTCCAGTCTTTTACTCTTGAACTGATCAAGGACCCCAAGCCCAGTACGGTCCTAACCGGTCCTTAACCAATCCGGTCTTTTTCAATCTTTTTTCAATCTGGTCCAGTTCAGACTTTTGGTCTTCGGTCCTTTTGTGCACCTCTAACCGGAGGAGGGAAATGATCGATCAATCTTCTGAACTTTGAGTTCTGATTCTTCATTCTTCTCACTCAGCTTCAACCTTCAAAGCATCAAACTTGCATACTACAATTCCAGAAATAAAACAAGATACAATAGTGAACACTTAAAGAATCAAGATCATAATTTTAAAAATACAAAAGAATAAATATTTGGATTCTTAGTTCCTTACCTCAAGTCTTCAATATTAATTGATTTGGGGTAAGAGGGGTTTTTATATAACACTCCATCTGTATTAGGATAAAAGTCTTTGTAAGGAATCAAGGGGCTGATTTCAGCAATGAACTATGTTTGTATCGGCCTTTGATGTGATTTTGAGGAAAATTAACAGAGAAAACAGAGAAAGAGAGAGAGAGAGAGAAGGAAGGGAGATTTCAGAAGAAGTAAAGAGCAAGAAAAGCAATTCAATTCATTCGATTCCTTTCACTCTACATGACCTCAGTTCATATACAAAGCTCGGATGCCAGAGAGAAATGAATTCAAGAGCACATGCTCAGCAACGAACCCCCAACAAACTAATAACAAACAACCTGGAAATTAAAAGACTATAATGTCCCTGACTAAGCAAAGGAAAAGACTAAGCTAACCCTCTGTTATTTACTACTGATTAATATACTACTACTAAGCCTCAGCCTTACAATCCCTCTCCCTTAAATGGCCCTTGTCCTCAAGGGCAAAAATGAGGAAATTTCTGGTGCAGCTGCTCCCAATTCTCCCAAGTAGCCTCGGTTGGTAGAGTGTTAGCCCATTGAACAAGTACTTCAACAATGGGGAGATTATTCTGTTTGATCAACCGTCTGTCAAGGATGGCCATTGGTTCTACTAAAAAAAACCTTCAGAGTTCATAGGAGGAAGGATAGGAGAAGCATTGCAATGGGATCCCAACTTCTTTTTGAGTAAGGACACATGAAATGTGGGGTGGACTTTGGTCTGGACAGGTAACTTGAGTCGGTATGCCACAGTTCCCACCTTTTGTTCCACTGTAAAAGGGCCACAATACTTAGGAGCCAGTTTGCTATAGTTGAAATGCCTTAAGGTTACCTGCTTGTAGGGTCTGACCTTCAGGTATACCTGATCTCCAGGTTCAAAAGACCTCTCAGTGCGGTTCTTATCAGCATAAATTTTAATTCTAGATTGAGCTGCCATTAACTGTTGTTTTAACATTTGCATGAATTGGGCCCTCTCTTTACAAAATTGCCTCACATCAGAGTCCATTGTCTGACCAAACTGGTGGAAGTTAAGATGGGGTGGTTGATATCCATATAAAGCTTCGAACGGGGTGGTCTTTAGGCCCACATGGTAGTGAGAATTGTACCACCATTCTACTAGAGCCAACCAAGACACCCACTTATGAGGCTCTTGGGTAGCCATACATCGCAAGAAACATTCAAGGATCTGGTTCACCCTCTCAGTTTGGCCATCCGACTGAGGGTGGTAGGCAGTGCTCATTTGTAACTTAGTACCAATTATTTTAAACAAGGACTGCCAAAACAAGCTCAGAAATACCTTGTCGCGATCAGATACTATAGTGGTTGGTAACCCATGGAGCTTGTACACTTGGGAAATAAAAATGTGAGCTAATTGAGTGGCTGTAAATGGATGTTGCAAAGCAATGAAATGAGCATATTTGGTGAACCTATCTACTATCACCCAAATCACAGTCATGTTATTTGATCTAGGTAACCCTTCTATAAAATCCATTGAAAGATCAGTCCAAGGTTTGTTTGGAACTGGAAGAGGTTGTAGCAAACCTGGGTTAGATATTGTTTCATGTTTTTGTTGTTGGCAAATGTCACATTCTTTAACAAATGTAGTCACATCTTGCCTCATAGTTGACCACCAAAAAAACTTGCTGATCCTCTCATAAGTGCCTCGGATACCTGAGTGACCTCCTATGGGTGAGTTATGGAACTCATGGAGGAACTTCTGTCTCAAATCTTTATCAGGTCCCACTACTAGTTTATTCTGAAACTTGAGTCTTCCATGTTGGAAGGTATATCCTGGTAGAGCATCTGGTTGGACCTGTAATTGAACAATGAGGTCCCTTAATCCTGCATCCTTATCCCAGGACTGGGCCACCTCCTGTACCCATGTCGGCATTACCTCAGTGATCATGTTGCACTGGTTGCAGTCTTCATTCAAAGCTCCCACTGATAGACACAAATCTGGACTGTCAATGACCCTTGATAAACTGTCAGCCACCACATTATCCTTACCCTTTTTGTAAGATATTTCATAGTCCAATCCCATCAGCTTGGTAACCCACTTTTGTTGATTGGTGGTAGTTATTCTTTGGTCCAACAAATACTTGAGGCTTTGGTGGTCAGTCTTAATGTACACCTTATTTCTAAGTAAGTAATGTCTCCATTTGTTGACAGCGAATACCACTGCCATTAACTCGTTTTCATAAGTAGACAGTCCCAAATGTTGGGTAGAAATGGCCTTGCTGAGGTAAGCGATAGGTCTATTATTTTGTAATAACACTGCCCCTATTCCATGATGAGAAGCATCTGTCTCCAACACAAAAGGTTCCTTAAAATCTGGCATGGCTAAAACTGGGGCTTGAGTCATGGCTGTTTTGAGATCTTGAAAAGCTTCAGTGGCTGCCTCAGTCCATTTGAAGTGGTCTTTCTTAAGCAAGTCTGTTAATGGTCTGCTAATGATCCCATAGTTCCTTACAAACTTCCTATAATAGCCAGTTAATCCCAAAAATCCCCTTAAGCCTTTGAGGTTGGTAGGTATTGGCCATTGGAGCATACATTGTATCTTCTCTTTGTCAGTTGAAACCCCAGCAGAGTTGATAATATGTCCTAAGTATTGTACCTGTTGAGTACCAAAACTACATTTGCTCCTCTTAGCAAAAAGACGGTGGTCTTGAAGGGTATGTAGCACCAATTTCAAGTGTGCCAAATGTTTTGAAAAAGTCTTGCTATATACTAGGATATCATCGAAGAAAACCAACACAAATTTCCTTAGATAGGGTTGAAAAACCTCATTCATCAGTGACTGAAAAGTGGCTGGAGCATTGGTAAGCCCAAATGGCATAACCAAGAATTCAAAGTGACCAAAGTGAGTCCTAAAGGCAGTTTTTGGTATGTCCTCCTTACTCACCCTAATCTGATGGTAACCCGACCTTAAATCTAATTTAGAGAACCATTGAGAACCATGCAACTCATCCAATAATTCATCAATGGCTGGGATGGGAAATTTATCTTTGACAGTTTGGGTGTTTAAAGCCCTATAATCCACACATAACCTCCATGTTCCATCTTGTTTCTTCACTAGCAACACTGGAAAGGCATAGGGACTGTTACTAGGCTGGATAATGCCAGTTTGTAACATTTCTTCAACTATCTTCTCAATTTTTTCTTTCTGAACATGGGGGTATCTATAAGGTCTGAGGTTCATTGGTTGACTGCCCTCCTTCAAATTAATATGGTGGTCCTTATTCCTTTCCAGTGGTAACCCTTGAGGTTCCTTGAAAACCCCTGAAAATTGTTGCAACAGATTCTCTAGCTGTCTATTCTCTTGTGAGCTTAATTCAGGGATTTCTGGTTTGTTAATTTCTTGACCTCCCTCTACCTGACAGATGCCAAATAGGTACCCAAAGTAACCATGAGTAGCCCCATGAACCATACTTTTGAATTCCCCAGAATCCATCAGCTGAATGGATGGAGGGACTTGGTCTGATTCCCCTTGTAGAGATATACTAAGTCCAGCTTTAGCTAAAGTCAGGTGTAGATTGTGAAAATCAAAAGTCACCGAGTCAAATAGCTTCAGCCATTGCACACCCAACACGGCATCAATACCCCCTAGAGGTAATATTCTAAACTCGGTGTTAAACTCCTCTCCTTGAATAGTCCAGAGTAAACTAAGGCAATGTTGACAACTTTCCACCTTGAACCCATCTGCTACTGTAACAGAGACAGGACTTGTGTTCCTTAGGGTAGCTCTGACTCGTTTTGCAGCTTGTGGATCCAGAAAATTGTTGGTGCTTCCACTATCCACCAACACTCTTAAAAACTTGCCGTTAGCCATTCCCAACAATCTAATGGTATTATTGGTGCTGTGTCCTGACAATGCATGTAGCGTAATCTGAGGTTCTGCCTCTTCCACCGTTGGCACTGTTTCCACACATTCTTCCTCTACACAACATTCCTCTTCAGCTAATTCTGACAGAGTTGGTGGCAATATCATAAACAAATGTGGTTTCTTACAATTGTGCTCCATACTATATGGCTCATCACAAGAGTAACATAACCCCTTCCTCCTTTTTTCATTTATCTGTTCTCTTGTCAGGCCTTTCATTGGTAATGACCTCAAGGACTCAGAAGTGTTACTGATCACTGGCTTGCTATGGGGTGTAAAACCATGGGTTGGTAACACTGAGTTAGGTGCAGGTCTATTGATCACCCTACTCCTCTTGAGCCAAGCTTCCAATTTAGCTTCCTCTACCCTCGACAGTCTTATTAATTCCTTTAAACTGTCAGTCTTCAACTCTTGTATTCCCAGTTGTAATTCCACCTTCAACCCCCCTTTAAAACAATCCATGAAAAATTCCTCATTAAGAGTGGGATTCCTACTGAGTGCCCAGCTTTTCAGCTCCTCAAATTTCTTCCTATACTCATCTACTGTACCCACTTGTTGGAGTTTTTTTAGCTCCCCAATTGGGTTATCACTGGCCTCAAGACTAAACCTAGCCATAATCTCCTCCTTCAGCACTTCCCAAGACAACTCTTGACCCTCTTGTATAAAACTAGAATACCAATTTTCAGCTTCACCCTCCAAACTCATTGTGGCTAAGTAAACCTTCTGTGATTCATGAACCCTATGATGAGAAAACAACTTGTTGCACTTCCTTATCCAAGATCTATTCCCCACTGAATTTTGGGAACTCAAATTTGATGGTTCTAAAAATACTATCAGATCGGTCCAACTGAGACTGATGATCAAATGGTCCTAAAACAGACTCAGTAGACTTACCTGAATCACCTGCTTGGTGTGGTTCCCTTTGTTGTCTTTGCAAAGCTAAGAGTGCTTCAAAATTCTTCATCATCAATTCCATCTTAGAGTCTAGTGCTCCTAACTAGCTTTGCATCTGTTGCATCACACCGTTCTGTTCCTGTGACTGGGTTTCCAAGTTACTCAACCTTTGGTTGTTGGTGGCCATAGTTGTAGAAATCCTCGCTCTGATACCAAATTGTAAGGAATCAAGGGGCTGATTTCAGCAATGAACTATGTTTGTATCGGCCTTTGATGTGATTTTGAGGAAAATTAACAGAGAAAACAGAGAAAGAGAGAGAGAGAGAGAGAGAGAAGGAAGGGAGATTTCAGAAGAAGTAAAGAGCAAGAAAAGCAATTCAATTCATTCGATTCCTTTCACTCTACATGACCTCAGTTCATATACAAAGCTCGGATGCCAGAGAGAAATGAATTCAAGAGCACATGCTCAGCAACGAACCCCCAACAAACTAATAACAAACAACCTGGAAATTAAAAGACTATAATGTCCCTGACTAAGCAAAGGAAAAGACTAAGCTAACCCTCTGTTATTTACTACTGATTAATATACTACTACTAAGCCTCAGCCTTACAGTCTTCCGTTAACTTTTGTCGTCAAATTGATTATTTTTAAAATTAACAATAATATATATATAGAGAGAGATTTTTAAAAAGGCAAAAATTGATATTTGTACTAAATTGTATGTAGTTTATACTGTTTATAACTTTTTGAATATATTTAAAAGAATAATAAGATTATCTATTGATTTAAAAAATAGTCAATTTGACCATAAAAGTCAATAGATGACTTTTAATTTATTCTGAGAGGGAGGGAGAGTATGTATTTGTGGAATAAAAGACCGAGTATTGAGTATATACCATGAATTAGGACTGAATCTCTTCGAATTCTCAATCATATTCACTCCTCATCAGAGCCATGCATGATCAAATTTTGATATTTTTTTTAGAAAAAATGAATGAAAAATTAGTAAATACCTTGTTACAAGATGAAAAATTGAAGGCTCTTAGGTGTCTCTTACACTTCTATAGTTTCATTTATACTTAACTTGAGAGTAGGAGTGGAGATTTAAGAAATCAAAAATGACAGTACACTTCATATCTCTATTCAGTAGTTGAGAATCACAAACTCTAAACGAACATGTTCGATCGATAAAGACTTGATCGATTCCGTGCTACTCAAGAGAGAAACGAGCAGAGCACTTCCTCTCTCAAATCTAAATTGTCAAAAATATCGAGTAAGAACTGATGTCTCATAAGAGACTCGCTATTTATATGGATCTGATCCCCATTCATTTTTTCCCGAGTCGGTCCAAGTCCAGCCTGACCCGTTCGGCTCGGTTTACAGCCTTATTCTATTCCTAGTTACATGCTCACTATTAAAAAGAAAGCCCCTCCAATTGACTATTCCATCTTGAGACTAAATATCGAGGGCTTGTATTTACTGTTTGTGTGGTAAGAGTTCACTAATTAAATTCAATTTCATAAAGTTGACAAATTACGTATTCCAAAAAGTTAAAGTTTTTTTTTATCATCTTAAGCAAACAAAATAAATTTGAATCTACAACTTGTTCGATCAAAATAAGTTGAAGTGACGTAATTTTTTAATTTTTTTTACTGTGTTAATCCTTGAATTATAAATAAGACAGTAGAATTAAAATGTAACATTTATTATATCAAATGTAATAAAAATTTATAAGTGTGACAATTTTACGCCAACTAGATCCGAATAACACATGCAAAATATTTTTTCCTAATAAAATCACACCCGATTTAATTCTCACTCCATTTGACTACACTGGGCTCATCTCCAATTTCGACCAAACATACAAACTTCAAACCGGCCCAATTACTTTAATTGAAACCAAACCCATAAACCAAAAACAATGGAATACCACAGTGAAGTCTGAAGCATAGTTACAAACGCATTACGAGGCACAAAATTACTGAAGTTTGCAATGCCCATTTCTTCTCTTCTCCTCTTTGTCATTACAGGTTTACAACTTACTCGTTCTATTTATTTTATGATGAAGATTACAATATATTCATAATTTTTTCAACAATAAATTTATTGTTTTAAATTTAATGCAAAAAAAAAAAAAATCAACAAAAATATGCCTAGATTTATTTTATGCAACTTTAATATTCATAAAAGGGAGTTAATGAAAATTTAAACTCTCTTTTTGGGTAAGGGAGTAATAGGGTAATATCCTAATAGAGAATAAATTATATATAGATAGCCAGTAGAACTAGAGTTTTAACACTTTTTAATAACAACATAACACGTAGAAAATTTATGAGAAAATCAAGGAATTTGAATTGTATTGACAGATTTTACATTTATTACTTTCCATATAGTAAAACTGTTTAACATATGTAGTAAAAAAATTGAATAAGGCTTCCCACAATAACATCTAGGGCTGAGTAAGGAATCGAAATTGACACTGAAATCGCACCAAAAATTGACCAAACCGCACCAATTGAGTCGCACCAATGGGTTCCAACGTATGTGACAGTTTTAGAATGGCTAGAAAACCGCATATGCGGGTTGGGTGTGGTTTTGGGAGGCTCTTGCACCGCTCAAACGGCACTGCACCACTTTTATATATTATATATATTTTTAGAAGTTATATAGGCCAATTCTTAAAAAAAATATATTAGACAATTTTAATTATGTTATGAACTTTTAAACTTTTTGTTTGTGACTAGAAATATTTCTAATTGAATTGCAATAGTTTGAGCAATGTTGTAGCATTAATGAGTAACATATTTCAAACCAAAAACTTGTTGCTTGATGTTATTATGTTAATGTCATGTATGATTTGTTATACATAAAGATGAATTTGATATATTGAATATTATTGTTAACTATGTCCATTGATTTTAGAACCGAAACCGCACCGCAAGTTTTAAAACCACACCGCACCAATCTCAAGTGGTCATGTCATGTGCAGGGGCGGACCTATAGTATGGGCAACATAGGCGGCTGCCTATGCTCAAAATTTTTGCCTATGTTCAATTTTTTATTTTTTTTATAAGTATAGTTATAGGGGTAAATATATAACTTAATAAACTTAAGGGGGGACAGATTAATAGAAGAGCTAAACTTGGAGGGAACAAATAAATAATTTCATAAACTAATTTTAACTACAAGACAAGTCCGCCCCACTCTGCAAGTGAATTTGGTTTAAGGCTTTGAGCATTTGGGAAATATCATGACAAGTGAACTAAGTTTCTAAAATGTACTTAAATATTTTTTATTTTGAAATTCCCCTTTTTGATTGAATTATGAATATTTATTTGTTGTATATTATAGAATTCTATTTATGTTGCATAAAATATTTGGTCTCAATTTGAGTTGTTGTATATTTGTATTTTGATTAATTTAGGCATTCATGACATGCGGTCAAAATTCAAACGTTCCAAAAATAAATCATCAACATCACAATCTATCTAAGTTGATGAATTCTATGTACGTTGCATAAAATAATTAGTGGCAAAGGGGTTGTTGACTTGTTTATATATATAATATTATTACTTGTTATATTAACAATATTGTAACCAAATACATGTGTTACATATGCAATCGGTTGGAAAACACAAAATTATCTAAAAAAATTGGCTCGGGGGCACAGCCCCCGAACCCCCGCCAAATCCACTCGAAAACTAAAATCCGCCCCTGCTGGATTTGATTCCTGGATCAGCCCCTGGTCATGTGCAATTTTAGAATTATCAAACTGCACTCACACAGTTTCATATGCGATTTTGGCTTCAAACTGCACAATATTCTACGCTAATCTGACTAATATATATCATCTACACATTATTGTATATATTGTATACATTTTCCAACTAATTAAAATGCTCTTTTTATCCTATTTATAGAGCGAAAATAAAAATAAATAAAAAATCTCAACAAAATTCGTAACTCTTTCCAAAGCTTGCCATCGGATTTTTTAATTTTTTATAGCTTCACCAGAAATTTAAAAGATAACATGGTAGGACACCCATGTTGGGCATCAATTGATTTGATATAACTCCTCCTTAATTTTATTAATAGAAAAAGTAAGAAAATAAATACAGAAAAAAAAGAGAATCCAATTTACCAGGGAAGAAGACGAGGCTCCAGCTCACCTTGGAACTAAAAAATATAAAGACTAGTTTTACTTTTCTCCAGTAAATTTAACATGTAACCTTATATGCTAAACTTGAAAATAAACCATCAGTACCAACCCTAGCTAACATTAACTATCAAGTTATGTAGCTTTCAAGTTTATTTGCATTCCTTTGGACCTAAGTAATTCCACACTTTTTTTGGTGAAAACATTTTTGAGTTCCCTGAGTAGTCTAAACAAGTGCACCCTCCTTTTAACTACTTTAACACAAAAACTTAATTGATAGGTCTTAGGCCAAGTTTATATATTAATTCACATTCAAATACTCAACGTAGAACTGAGTCAACTCACATAATACCTTATCAATTTTTTGATTTTTTCATATTTATACGAGTCTTAACACCCTGCTCCCCTTAAGTGCAAAGTCAAATTCTCAACTTGTTGAGAGCCTATTAATTACTTGAGAGTCTAGCAAAATTTTTGGATCAATCGATCTTGGCTCTGTTGTGGAATTTGGAAAGTACATAATAAAGTCATTAATATAGTTGTTGAATCAACTTGACACAAAATTTTATGTTGATAAATTTTAGGTCAAATTTGTATTTTAGTTCAAATTTAAATACTCTATGTATCACTGAACCAACTCACATATTATCTTACCAATAACCAATTAAGTAGTTTTGATGTGAAAGGAAAAATGCTATGCCCATATGACCTTTAAAACTTAAATATGAGAAACATGTATCCAATTTCGGGACTAATCAAAGTTTGATGTTGAAGAGATGAATAATGTTTTGTGACAAAATATAGTTATAAAAATTAGATACAAAATGATTCATTAGTTCTTTAGTTATCGAAACACTATTGTAAAAGGATAATTCTTCTGTATAAAATATTTTATTTTTTGCTAATATAGTTTAGTGAAATTAAAATTTTCAGCGGGTACTTTCAATAATGAATTTTAACAATTAAAATTTACTATTTATTAAGCAAAAAAAAAAAAGTGTGTCTAATTATGTAATTTTCACGTGCATTGAACCTCATACTCGCGAAAACAAAAGACAAATACAATACAACTTGGTATCCTTAATATTTTACTTGTACTAAATTCCTTAAATCAATCATTTTATCTGGTTATCATATAAGTAAGTCCCCTAATGGCAATATCCTTGCAAAGGAAAAAATCTCACCTTTTCATTTTGGAAACTCAATGGCATCATTAAGGAAAGAAAAACAATAAACAACAGAAAGGACAAACAAAATAGATTTCGATTGGCGTCAATTAGAGCCTACTTCTCCTGGTACACGGCACCACTTTGTGCATGAGTAAGTCATTTCCATTAAGACACATACCCTTCCCTATTCTCTCACCTTCACTTTAACGCCCATTGACACGTACAAGTCTATACCCATTGCTTTTGCATGTACATTTGTTTCCTATATCCTCTCAAATTCATATATATATGACAAGCTTCTAAAGCGAACTAAAGACGAACCGTCGTCTTTGGTGTCTATGACGACAATTCGATCCGTTGCCAAAGACTACATGACTGCGGCGACGGGTCGAATCGTCGTCATATGCACCAAAGACGACGGTTCGTCTTTGGTTCGCTTTTTAAGGTTCGTTTTAGAAGATTACCTTATATATATATATATATAAGCGAACCAAAGACGAACTGTCGTCTTTAGTGTCTATGGTGACGATTCGACCCGTCGCCAAAGACTACATGGCTACGGCGACGGGTCGAATCGTCGCCATAGACACCAAAAACGACGGTTCGTCTTTGGTTCGCTTTTTAAGGTTCGCTTTAGAAGATTACTATATATATATATATATTAGGAGAGTGATCTATATATATTAAATATTTTCTATCGTACTACTCATGAAATTTTTTTTATAACCGTTTATAGAAAAAACAGACGGTTTAAATTTTAAAAAAATAAAGTGAAAATTATTATAAAATATCTATTATTTATAGTAGCATTTCAAATTTTAAAATTGAAAATCGACAATTTTTTTATAGATAATCAGAAACATATATTTGTTTAAACAGTACCATATATTTACTATGAATCACTCATCTATATATTAATTATCACACCGTATAGAGAAAGAAGTAAGAGAGAGTTTAGATACTTCTTTCATCACCTATCTGAAAAATGTTTACTAGATTCACCACATTTCTTCTTGTTGTTCTAGCCATTGCTAGTGTGATCAACAGCCAAGAAGAAGAAAAGGTAGTACAAAAGGCCAGGTTGGGGGTACTGCGTGCTATGGACTGGGCTCAGGCCTCAATTAGGCTTCATGGGTCGGACTTCAATGGTTCCGGAAGTCATCTTAGTAGTCTGGCTCTAGCTGATTGTGTTAAGCTTTATGGAGACACAGAGCCACGTCTTGCACGGTTGGCCTCCGGCGAGGAGTATGGCGGTGACGACGCGGTGACATGGCTGAGTGCGGCGGTGGCGAGTCATCGGAGTTGTTTGGATGGCTTGGATGAGAAGGGGTTGGCTTTTGAAGCACAAGAGGCTCAAAACTTGACAATGATGCTTAGAGAAGCACTGGCTTTTTATGGGTCCAGGAATACAAGGCAAGGTAAAGGTATTATTTCTGGACACTAGTACCTCAGTTTGCAGATAATATCATATTTTTATTAATTTTCCACACACATATATATATATATATATAATATTTAAATGTTCTCCATACAAACCTCAATATTTCATAAAACAAATGTCAAATGTGAAGATAGTGTACATTCTTACTCCTTTGGCATTAGAGCTGAAAATGAACCCAGTGCGACTCGAAAAATTCGAGCGAAACTGGGATTAGATATATAAACGAGTCGAATTTAAATTCATTTTAATACTCGAACACTTATATGAGTCGAATACAAGCTGTCTACTGTTTACTCATTCAAGTATCAAATTTCTCATACATCACTTATCCTTACCCGATACAAGTTCGTTGATACTTACTCGTATTATTGAGTATACTCGATTTATTTAATATATTATATTCAACGATTAAATTCTCCACATACTTTGAGAAGTGAAAGGAGTTTTTATGTTTCATGTACATGATGATTCAAGAGTAATAATATCATCTCATTAATTTTTTTACAAGACTCGATATCTAGTTCCAAGAATTTAAATTTAAACTATTTCAAATAGTTGACTGAGTTAATTTTATTTGTATTATCATAATATATATATATATATATATATATATTTATATATATATAAATGATTTAGTTTTGATTCGTGTACGTCTCAAATGCTCGAGAGTAGATCGACTAAAAAACGAGTCGAATTCGAGTCTGAGCAAAAATTACAAAATTGTATTCGATCTCGAATACGAATCCGAGCACCTTTAAAAAGTTTCGAGTAGAATCTGAGCAATGTATTGTTTGACTAGACGTAGGATCATTTTAACCCCTATTTGGCATTATAGAATATTAATATATTTTCAAAGTCAAAATTAACACAAGTTCTTTTAATTTTTGTCAATAATGATAAATATTGTAAACTAAAAAGTATAACTCATTACAATTAATATTTATTGTTACAAAAATTTTAGTGAATCGTCTTAATTTTTTGAATTTTAAATTAACTTTCAAAAGTCTATCTTATAATTCGAAACCAAGCATGCAGTATTTTATTTTCACTATACAATTAAACATTGATCAACACATTGATTTTGTCCTTGTTTGATTAGAATTAGGAATGCTAACCAGATCACACCTTAGCCAAACTGGATGCCTTTTGGCATCATGGAATGCAGCAACCTCCAAAGCAGACCTTGTAGTGGCTCAAGATGGCTCCGGCAACTACAAGACCATTAATGAAGCAGTCACTGCATTGGCAAAAATGGGCCAAAATCGACCACAAAGAGCAATAATCTATGTGAAATCCGGTGTATACAACGAGAAAGTGGAGATCGAGAGGGGCATGAATAATGTAATGTTTATCGGTGATGGTATCGATAAAACTATCATTACTGGTAATCGAAATGTCCAAGATGGTGCCACCACTTTAAACTCTGCCACATTTGGTAAGCCTAAAATCATAGAAACAAATGTCCTACCCATGTTCATGTTTGTTTTCTTTTATATATTTTTTAGGGTTTGACATTGCTTAGAAATGCAAGCATTGCATTGTATAGTTTTTCAATTCAACTTATTTGTCATATACGTGAGACATATTTTTGGCTACTAAATGGAAATTTAAAATGTCTTCTTACATTATTTGTTAGGAGTGTCTGGGGATGGCTTCTGGGCTAGGGACATGACATTTGAGAACACGGCAGGACCGCAGAAACACCAAGCAGTAGCCTTAAGAGTGGGGTCAGACCTTTCGGTCTTTTATCGTTGCAGCTTTAAAGGCTACCAAGACACTCTTTTGGTACATTCCTTGAGGCAATTTTATCGCGATTGTCACATTTATGGAACTATAGACTACATATTTGGTGATGCCTCAGTAGTCTTTCAAAATTGCGACATTTTTGTCAAACGGCCAATGGATTACCAAGACAACATGATAACTGCACAAGCAAGGGATGATCCCAATGAAAACACCGGAATTTCAATATTAAATTCTCGAGTTTCGGCTGCATCTGATTTTAGCGATGTTAAAAATCATTTCAAAACTTATTTAGGCCGACCTTGGAAAAAATACTCGAGGACAGTATTTATAAAGACGGATTTGGATGGCCTAATTGATCCAAAAGGATGGACAGAATGGAGTGGTGATTTTGCTCTTTTGACTCTTTATTATGGGGAGTACATGAATTTTGGTACTGGAGCTTCCACAAAACATAGGGTGAATTGGCCTGGATTTCATGTGATAAATGATCCTGGGGAGGCAAGCTCCTTTACCGCGAAGAATTTTATTCAGGCGGACGAGTGGGTTCCGGCAACTGGTGTGCCTTTTTGGCCTGATATTTAAGCCTATATTGCTACATAACTATATGGTATTATTGTGGTGGTGATTTTATGCGATAGTAAGTTTAGCATATGTTAATAGAATAACAAGGACTAAGCTGTGGCAGTATGATGAACTAATTATAATGGCATTGCAATATGTTATGTGTATATCATATATTCAGTACTTATGCAGTTATGTGGCTATTGGAAAGGAGACTTGATCAGGGCTAAAATGGCTATTGGGAAGGAGACTTGATCAGGGATGAAAGACAAAAACTTCTTTGGCTATTGGAAAGGAGACTAAATGGAGGAAAAACAACAAAACTTATAGCCCATGCAGGTCTCAAACCTGAGACCTTCACATTATTAGCACGACACTCTAAACAACTAAGCTAATAGGCCAATGTGATTTGATAAAAAGGATGTCTTTTTCTAAAATTCATTTTTCTTATAACAGAACGAAAAGATGAAAATTAATTTAAACTTTAATTTTGAGCATAAATAGATAAAAGGATATGCCAGCACTTCCATACATTACAAATTTGTACGTGTACAACTATTTTGAGCATAAAATATATAAAAGTATAATTTAACGAGCACACGGAAAGTGCGGACAACCGCATTCTATTAAGTGTGATAGTTTTTAGCACGACGACGTTTTTTTTTTCTTCTTCTTTCTTACCCTTTCCCAACGCCAATATCGCCATGCACCACCCATTGATACTGCCATCATCCGCCACCAACACCTTCACCACAGGCCATCAACACCACCACCAAAATCGCCACCACCTGCCATCAACACCACTATCAACACTACCACCACCATAAACATCACCAACACTTAGATTCACAAATCAATACAGATTGATTAAAGAAAGAGAGAAAGGAGCCACCAATCATTTCTACCTACCACCGTACAACGTCCACAGTAGAAATATACAGATTAACACCACCGTCGCCACCCATCACCATACAACACATGTACACACAAAAAAATTACAAATTAACACCACCGTCGCCACCCACCACCATGCATCACCACCACACACTATAAAAATACGAAATAACACAATCAACAGTCACAACTAACACCACCATGGCCACAAGCAGCACCCACTAGCCCTCAGATTCATAGATCCATAAAAATATTTGAGGAACATAAATGGGGTTAGGGCTTGTAGATAACGAAAGAGCGGACTTATATGAGGGAGAGATATATAAACCACAAGATTTGCAAAATACTCACACACCATAATTGGTGATGTTATCTTGTATTTATATATGGATGATTACACTGATATTGTTACAACCGATAAGTACAAAATATAAAGTGATAATGTAGTTGCAAAAGGATAAGACTACAAGATAAATACTAGTAATAGATTATACGTGCATGAGATAATATATGACCTAATATCCCCCCTCAAGCTAAAGGAGGTCTTTGCACAACCTTCAGTTTGTATTTGAAATACTCAAATCTTTGAATGGGCAGTCTTTTAGTTAAAACATTGGCTAACTGATCCTCAGTGGAGAGAAACAAAATTTGAATTTCCAGCAACCATTTCTCGAATAAAATGAAAATCTATTTCAATGTATTTTGTGCGAGGATGAAATACCAGGTTAGTAGCTAAATATTTTGCACCAATGTTATCACACAAAGAAGCGGTATTGGTAGAGACGGAAAGGACAATTCATGCAGTAGAGAAACAATCCATTTGAGTTCAGCTGCTGCATCGGCTAAAGCCTTATATTCAGCCTGTGGATGATCGCGCAACAGTGCGCTGCTTACGAGACGACCAAGAGATGAGGTTGGGACCATAATATAATGCATAGTTAGTCGTTGAACGACAATCTTCACTGGAGCCAACCCAATCGACATCGATAAAAAGTTGAAGCTTCTTGGAAGAAGACTTGGTTAAAGTGGTCCATGATCCTTAGTGTGCTGTAAATAACAAAGAATTAATCCGTTTGACGGAAACCCAATGTTTTTGTTGAGGGCTGTACATGTGTTGACAGACCCGGTTGACAGCAAACGCAATGTCAGGACGGGTTAAACTAAGATATTATAAAGAGCCCACAACTTGTCTAAATTTACTAAGATCTTCATGAGGCAATGTAGATTCCTTGGTGTCGGCATATTTAGTTATAGTAGGAGTGAGAATTGGTTTGGCCGATTCCATTGAAACACTAGATAATAGATTAAGGATATATTGCCGTTGAGATAAGAGAAGACCATGAGGATGATGAAGGATTTCAACGCCCAAAAAATAGTTTAGAATACCCAGGTCTTTTAAAAATGAAGTGACAAAAAGCTTTTGAATTAATGAAGTTACCATCGCTAGGTTAGAGCCAGTAATAATAAAGTCATCAATAGAGATCAAGATGTATACCTTACCTACCGGTGCTCAGGGGCGGATCTAGGAATTTGTTTCAGCAGGGGCGAATTTTACTAATTTTTTGGTTGAAGTTAAATAAAGAAAATTTGAACTAATAATAATATTAACTAATCATAATAATGTTTACAAATTACAATGCTATCCTCCTACGCCTCATAGCTAGAAAATGTTCTACGATAGCTTCATTATCAATAGTTTCAAATACATCATTTTCAATGTACGGAACCAAACAATCACTCAACCATTTATCGCTCATTTGATTTCGGAGAGTGGTTTTAATAATATTCATCGCTGAAAATATTCTCTCCACCGTAGCAGTAGCAACCGGTAAAGTCAAAGCCAATCTCAACAACAAATAAACCCGAGGATACAAATCAGTCTTGTTCTTCTTAACCAACTTTTGAGCAAGTTCATCCATCCCTTTCATATTAGAAAATTCAGAATCATTTTTCACATCTAGAATGTAAGTTTCAAGTTCATCATCAATCCCCCAAATATCTCTATCTTGAAATTCCAATGGATAAAACTTTGCAAATTTAATCAACCGTTCCTTGTCAAATGCTGAGAAAGAGTTACTTGGATCTAGACACGCCATACATGAGAGCAACTCTGTATTAACATTGTCAAATCGATCATTTAATTCTTGAAGTTGACTATCTATCACTGTATAGAGTAACTCAACTTGAAAGTGATGAAGATTTGTGACTTTTTCACCCCGACGTGATCTCCCTTTAACCAAGAAGGTATCTTCCATTTTGTGCACGACTATCCCATGCACATTACAAAATTGAGTAGTTTCTGTCAACAAAGTCTCCCAACCCGAATCTCTCATACTTTGTAACTGTTGCTTTGAGATAGTAACTAAAGTCATTGCATTTACGAGATTTTGGTCTTTCTTTTGTAATGCTAGTGACAAGGTATTCGTGATTCCCAAAATCTTTTTCATTAAATGCAACAAGAAAACAAACTCAAAATCTCGCATGAAATGCAACAAGGTACCTGCTTCTGTACTTTTATCACCCGATGTATCATCTTCTACTATCTCAAGCACTTCAATTGTTTCAGAAAATAAGTTAATAACACTAAGAATTGTGCCATAATGTGAGCCCCACCGTGTGTCTCCGGGCCGCTTCAAGGTCGCTTCTTGATTCAACCCACGTCCGGTCTTGATTTCACCAGAAGCAACTCCTTGAATAATTCTTTCTATATGCTTCACGCGAAGAACGTCTTTACACTTGCAAGAAGCTCCAACAACATTTGCCAAAATTGCAAGATAATCAAAGAATGATTTAAGGTTCTTATGTTTTTTTGCAACTGCTACAAGTGTCAATTGAAGCTGATGAGCAAAACAATGAACATAAAAAGCAGACTTATTCTCTGACAAAATCAAGCTCTTAAGACCATTGAATTCCCCTCGCATGTTACTAGCTCCATCATATCCTTGCCCACGTACACGTGACATGCTCAATCCATGTGTTGCAAAAAGTGACTCAATAGCCTCTTTAAGTGTTTGAGCACGTGTATTGGAAACATGAACAATGCCAAGAAAACACTCAATAATGCACCCATGTTTGTTCACATAACGTAAAGCAATAGCCATTTGTTCTTTAATTGATGAATCACGAGCCTCGTCAACTAACAAAGAGAAAAAATTATCCCCAATCTCTGCAACTATAACTTTTGTGGTCAAAAATGCAGCGGCACTACAAATGTCTTTTTGGATCGAAGGTGCTGTCAATTTTTGGTTCCCAGGAGCATTATTCAGCACAACTTTATTCACATCATCATTGTTTTCGGATAAAAACTTTAGAATCGAAAGAAATAATCCTTGCCTTTTTGAAGCATCTGATTCATCATGGCCACGGAAAGGCAACCCCTCATTTAAAAGCAATCGAACACACTTAATAGATGAGAGCAAGCGAAGCTTGTAATCTTTTTTTTCTTGGTCTGATATATTGGCAAGTTTGATATCTATGTGTTGTTTTCGGTTCCTCAAATCTTGACAAGCCCGCGTGCATTGTCTATGAATACTATTAGGTGACTCTCCAACATGATCAGATAAGTATTCTGTTTTTCTCCAATTATTAAATCCCTTACCGACAAATGTATTCCCACCCCCTTGACCACCAATATCAACTTTGAATAGATAACAATATAAGCAAAATACTGCATCCTTCTTTTCACTATATTCCAACCAACCGGCGTATTTTTTGTACCATTCGGGATTAAATCTACGTTTTTCTCCGTAAATAACAGTTTGAGGGAATTTGGAAAGCATTGGTTGATGAGGACCTTTAAGCAAATATTCCCGACGAATACCATCTCTCTTGTTAGCATCATATTCCAAAATAGATGGTCTTAGTCCCGGATCCGCAACAAGCTCCTGTTCTAAATTGAATTCAACTTGGGATTGAGAATTGATATTTTGAGATTGTGATTGGATATGGGTTTCATTTGAGAGACTTTGAGATTGTGATGTTGATGATTGGATATGGGTTTCATTTGAGAGACTTTGAGATTGTGATGTTGATGATTCCGTTTTGGAACGTTTGAATTTTGACCACAAGTCATGAATGCCTAAATCAATCAAAATACAAGTACACAACAAACCCAAACAAACAATTATTCAACAGAAATATAATTCTATAATATACAACAAATAAATATGCATAAATCATAACCCAAAATAAAAAAATTCAAAATAAATAAACATTTAGATAGAATTTAGAAACTTACTTCGATTACTTGTCATAGTTCAATTTGAAATTCAACTGTATGTCTGTATGCACAAAGCCTCAAACCAAATTTGCTTCTATATTCAAAGAAAATCAAGTCAGAACAGTCAAAATCAACTCACAATTCACGTACACAACAAATTCAAAAAAACTAAATTGCATAACACTTAACAGTATTATCAGCATATTCATTTAAGTTTTAATCCCAAAAACCCAACCCACAACAAATTAAAATAAATATAAACTTCAAACTATTAAACAAAAAAATTTATCAAACCAAAAAAGCCCTAATTACCTACCTCTTAAGTCCAATACATCAAAATACAAATAAATCAAATAAATTGAATTGAGTTTAACCCCAAGTCCCCAACCAACAACAAATTCAAACAAATTACAAATTTTAAATTAATAAATAAAAAAGCCCTAATTTTGTTACCTTCTAATTTAGAGACTACAAAGTCTACAATAAAATGAGAAGAGGAGACGAGGTTGCGGTCCTTGCGGCTGAAAAGAGGAGAAATCGTTGATCGGATGTTTGGCCAAGCACTAGGAGTGAAGCTCTGAAGCAAAAATGGAGAAGATAACTTTTTTCTCTCGCCTCTTTGAAGTCCCTGTAAGCCCCTAAACATGTTCTGTAGTTCTAGCTAATAAGAATGTATATTTATGATCTAAATTACTTTTTGCTCCCACAAACTTTAACTTTTGTTTTAAATTTGCCCTTTGAGTTTATTAACTTACGATTTCTGCCCCAAGAAGTTACCTGTAAAAAAAAAAAAAAATTGAGCATAGGCAAATGCCTATGTTGCCCTTATACTACATCCGCCCCTGCCGGTGCTGAATGTACAAACAATGATGTGTCATTACGAGATTGTTGGAAGCCGATAAAGAGCAAGAATGAAGATAGATGAGCAAACCAAGCTCTCCGAGCTTGATTACGACCATATAAGGAACGATTTAATTTACAAACATGAGTGGGTCGAGATGAATCAATGACGCCACGAAGTTGCACCATATATACAGTTTCATTGAGATAGCCTTGTAAAAAAAGCATTGTTGACGTCAAGTTGTTTAATAACCCAATCATGAGAAACTGCAACAGAAAGAACTAATCGGACAGTGGTGGGTTTAACAACTGGACTAAAAGTTTCATCATAATCGACGCCATGACGATGATAAAAACCTTTCGCAACAAGGCGGGCTTTATAGCGTTTAATTGTGCCATCGACTTTTTGCGTGATTCGGAATACCCACTTGCAACCTATTACATTCATCTGTCAATCAAAGGGGACAAGGTTCCAAGTGTTGTTAGAACACAATGCATGATATTCAATAAAAGTAGTATGCCCTCAAGTCAATCACATTGGATGTGATAAGTATTTACTTTGTAATCTTGTTCATTTATTAATAAAAAGATTCATTTAATTAAAGACATTCTTTATCTACGTTAATTGGTTAAATTAATAAATGTGATAAACTTATAGTTTTGGAGCAATGCTTTTAGAATCATGAAAAGTTTATGCTAATAAGATCTAAATTATAGATAGCTCCAAACTAAAATGCTCCTAATCATTGGATCACTAATGTGGGGTTACTAATTCCTGATAGATTAGTACATACTATGCTTGCTTTGTTGAAGAGGATGATTGATCTCATAATCATTTGTGTGGAGACACTAAAGCAAGTATGTAGGTGCTTATTGGAGAATAAGTTCGTTGAATGTGACTCGCTTAAGGAACACCTAATGGAGTTTTACTTGCTTGACAATAGGAGTTCCTATACTAAAAGTAGTACAAATGATCCTTGGACTTGAGATCATCATAGTACCTTGTCTATTATGAGTTATACTTTATCATATTTCTTAAGACTCTTTGGGTATATCAAAGGGTATGCTCGGGTATAATAAAGTGTACATGGAGGTAGGTGAATGATCAACAAAGGATCTACCATTTCCAATAAAGTGAGAGAATGTCTCATGCGATTTGATAGATGACAACTCAGAAATCCTTGGCCAAGGTAAATGGAAATTAGAAAGGAGTTTCTAATTTACATTAACTGGAGTTGTGCATTTTAGAATCGAAATGCATATGATCAAATAAATAAGATTTGTCAGTAAATCCATGTTTTATATTTGATCGGGACATTGTATAGTAGAATGATTGAATTTTACGGTAACTATTCATGGAATAGGTTCTTTGTGATTAAACATTAATTTTATATGATCCGGATAGTCATGATATGCTGAGAGATATCCCTCATGATGTAGAATAAATATTATTTATTTATATTTGAATTAAAGAAAATTAATTTATTATAAATAATATTAGAAAAGTTCTAATTTATCTATTCTACTACCGGTATAATATTGAACCTAAAGGGTCACACCATAAAAGAGAAATATTATTTTAGAAGTAACTGGCTTAATAATAATAATTTAGTATTTGGAGAAATACTAATTATAAATTAATAAGAGGAGTCTTATTATTATTATTATTATAAATAATTTAGTTCCTAAATAGTTTGAGAATTAAATTAAAACCCTAATTCCTAAAGAGTTTAGGAGGAGGAAAAGGTTATATAAGGAGAGGCCTTATGATAGATTAAAGGTTAAAAAGGTTACTGTGAATATAGAGATACTACGTAACAACAATTCTCTGCAACCTAAAGAGTTAGGAGTGGGAGCAAGAATTAGGGTTATCCATCCTAGGTTTGGAGAAACCTAAATTTACTTTTTCAATCAATAATCTCTTGGTGGATCACCTTTAGAGCGCTGCACACACTGAGTAGCTAACGTTTGATCCGAGAATTTGAAGAAGCATGGAGGAACAAATGATTGGAACTTGAAGATTAAATCAAGTAGTTGATTCATCTTCGTAAAGGTATATATTTTATCCCCCTTGATTAATAATATCGCATCAAGGTGATCCTGGGATTGTAGTAAAAATTTTAAATATGATTTATGTCATGCTTCCACTTTTACATACATGTGATTGTATGTATGTTCTTAAATCTGCAAACTAACATTCAGTGTGCATGGCTTTACGCCAAGGCTCATATAGGACATCCTCTTTAAAGGTGGATTGTTCAGTAAGAGTGAGAGAGATAATTGGTTTCTTTTGAGGCCAAAGTTGCATATGTTGTGTGCGAGTAGATGAGGGTGGTGGTGGGGAAAGGGATGAGGAGGTAGAGGAAGACACCTAGGATGAAGATTGGATCAATGATAACTCAGTCGGGGTTGGAGAATTCTGGGTAAAGGACTGAAAGAGTACTTGTATAAGTGGGATAGAGGAGTGGTTTTGAGAATTTTCAGCGGGTGAAGATATAGGTTGAAGCGACACGCTTGGAGATGTAGATTGAGAGAAAGATGACATTATAGAGGAGGCAGGCATGTGGTCTGAGGACTGAGTATCGTAGGTTCCATGAGAAATAACATTAGGGGTAGAAGTCCATAGGGAAGAGTCAAATGAATGTGAAGGCGACGATAAAGAGCTGGGAATTAAAGTTTTATATGGAAAACAGTTTCATCAAAGCGACAATGACGAACAATGTATTCACGATTGGAAGTATAATCATAACATCGATACCCATGATGGCGAGAAGAATATCCTAGAAATACATAAGGAGATGATCAAAAATCCATTTTGTGATTTTTATAAGGACGTAAAAAAGGAAAACTGAGATATCCAAAAATTTTCACAAATTAATAGTTAGGTGATCGATGAAAAACAACTTCATAAGGGGAGACTGAGGACATTGTGCGAGTCAAAAGGCGATTGATTAAGTAAAACTTTATTTTAAATGCATAGTCCCAAAACACAGATGGAACACCAGAAATTCTGGTAAGAAGTGTGAGACCCGTTTCGACAACATGGCGATGTCTTCGTTCAACTAATCCATTTTGTGCTGAGGTGTGTGGACAAAAAACACGACGATTAATTCCTTGAGAAGCACAATATGTGGAAATGGTGCGAAATTCACCCCCTAATTGATTTGTAGGCATTTTGCTATAGAACTCTGATACCAAGATAAACCACAAGATTTGTAAAACACTCACACACCATAATAGGTGATGTTATCTTATATTTATATAAGGATGATTACATTGATATTGTTACAGCCGATAAGTACAAAATACAAAGTGATAATGTAGTTACAAAAGGATATGACTACAAGATAAATACTAGTAACATATTATATGTGCATGAGATAATATATGGCCTAATAGGGAAAAAGGGAGGCCACTGCACAGAGGGAGAGATGAGATTGAAATTTGTCGTTTTTATTTTATTTTTAAAATTATCATGCCAACGATGTCGTATCATCCAAATAAGAGGTTGCATGCAGTATTTCTCACCTCTTTTTTGCTTTAATTTAATTCACTGTCAAAAAATTGAAAATATTTTTGTCTCTCTTTACACACATCTATATATTTTACTTGAATGGAACAACTCACAAATTTGAACTTCAAATATATATATATATATATATATATATATATATTCGACTCATAAATTGAGAAACTTGAGTTGGTGGAGATTTTGATTTGTGATCTCTAGGTATTATTAATTTGGACTTATAAAATCTTGCAATTTCCATTATTGTATTGAAAGTTGGAAAAATAATAGCATTTTTGTTATAATGTACTAATATTTGGCTATTCATCTTTTAATTTAAACTAGCTCATGATCCTGTGCGAGGCGCGACCTTTGTTTTGTTATAAAATTATTGTATTATTTATACCATTTTATATTATACTATACTAATATATTAATTCTATTAATAATAGATTGATATTGTGTACAATGATTTTTATATAAAGAAAATATTTTCTTCTGAAATATCCTATTTAACTAATAATGTATAACTAATTATTGATGGAAAATTAAACAAATTTAAAAATTTACAATCATAATTCTTCTACTTATATAATATAAATGATAGTATTCCTCTTTGAAATGATTTATTTGTTTCTATATTCCTATGTACATTTATTTATGTAATAATAAATCTTAATTAAACTCAAATAATTGTACTTATATAATTTAATAATAAAAAAATATTATATAATAAAATATTATTGCTATCAATAATATGAATTTTAAACAACACTAACTAAATTAGAAAATGCGTAAGAATAAGAGATAGTTGTAAGTAGATTATTATGATAGTAAGAATGTAGATAAAAAGATTTTGAAATTAAATTACAAATGAAAAAAAATAGTCTCTTTTACTAAAGTTTAGGTTTCTATCCTAACATTTTAGGGTTGTGGGATCATTCCCAAGTTTTAGGATTGAGAGACTATTTTGTGTTATTTATTATTATTATTATTATTATTATTATTATTATTATATATATATATATATATTTTATTTATAGTTAGGATTTATTCCTAAATTTTAGTGTTGAAGGGTTACTCCTAAAATTTAGTGTTGAACGCCGATTTTATCTTATTTATTATATATATATATATATATATATAATATATATATATAGATATAGATGTAGATATAGATTTTTGGCTTCAATATGTTGAAAGATTGGTTATGGTGAAATTATTGAAATATAATTTTTTGTTAGGGCTAAATAGAATTTTATTTATAGTTAGAATTTATTATCGTTAAATTTTAGGGGATCACTCCTAAAAAGTAGTGTTGAACGATTACTCCTAAAAAATAGGGTTGAATGACGATTTTGCCTTATTTATTACTACCTCGGTTCCGTTTTATCTGTCGTTGGACGCCAATGCATAGTTATTAAGGAAAGTAATGATATTATATTGTCCAATATAAAATTAAACTCAAATTACTAAACTGCCCCTTTTTTGTTTTTGTTTTTTGTATTCAGCAAGAGTTTATTATTTTTTGTAATTGGTTTCGTTCTATTGCTATTAACTCCGGCCGACAACCTTTGCTCTTCTCCATGAAATTTTTCTTCAACTTGAACAAACTCACTTTAATCTCCCTCCTTTTCTTATCATCCTACCTTCCTTCTCCATAAAAACGAAGTTTAAAAATTAATTTGTTATTTTTTTTATATTTCCCTCCATTTTTCATTCTATAAAAGTGTATTATTGTTCATGACATCTCATAAAAAAAATAGGCTTAAGTTTAGCAATAATACATTATGGTTACTATATGAGAATTCAATTTGAATTTTTCGGCAAATATTGAAAAACATTTGGTGAATGAAATCAACTTAAATATAGATTTGAATGTTCCGGCAAGTAATGAAGAGATTTCGGCGCACATAAATGGCTACAACATCGATTTAAATGATGCTTCATTGTTTGATCCAAATATAGATTTGTTGTTGTTATCCCATTTTTACTTGGATTTCTTTTAGTTTTTGAGATGGCATTGTCGTGATATTTATTAAAATAACAATCTTATTTGTATGTGGATATTAACCTTGCATGAAATTTTTGCATGCATTGATATGATTATAACTAATACACATTATGTGATTCAACGTTATTCATTTTTTAACCATGAGTGATTCCAAAGTTATTCATGAATGATCCGTGAACACTTTGTTTTTTTTGTGTTTTTTTTAACTTATTAAGTTAAACATGCTTTAAAAGAATGTTGCTTTTGAACTTCATAGACGATTAATGATTTCCTAGCCTCCAGCTTGAAAATAAGGTTACTTTTGAACCTTTACAAGACATAATACTCATGAACTCCAGCGTTATTGTTTTGATTCCAACGTTATTCATTGATTTTAATTTGAAATTGGTGTTCTAAATTCAGTCAATTCCAAATAAGTAATTGAGTGTACATAAACATGAGTATATTTTTATGTTATTAAGACCATAACAGAATTTATATGTTGCTAATTAAGGTTGACATGGCTTAGTAAAAAAAAACCTTTACAAGACATAATACTCATGAACATGAACACAATGAAGTTAAAAGTCAGTTGCATGAAGTTAAAACTTTTAGTGTAGGTTGACATGACTGTTTTAATTAAAAGTCAGTGGCATAAAGTTAGTTTTTTTATATGATAATTAAATCCATGAACATATTGTTAGTGTTAATTTAACTAGTTTAATTGCCTATTTTTTAAAATTAATTTTTTTAGTCAATTATTTACCTTAATGACTTTTTTTTATATTTTTTTTATAGGCGAGGAAAGTTTGGATACAAGTGATCACCATGTAGATATCTCACAAGAAGCCAAAAAAAAAAGATTTTGTCCAACAATGAACGTCAAGCAATTTATATTGCTTTATTACAAAGAAGTGTTGATGAAAAATTGAAATGAGATACGACAAAGATTGTTGCTTCAGTATTTGGAGTATCGATTCAAACTGTTCAACGCATTAAGAAGCAGTCAAAATGTAATTCAAACAGTGGAGTGATTGATGTATCCCATAGAAGGACAAAAAATTGTGGTCGTAAGGGAATTCAACTTGATTTTGAACGAATTCAAGAAATTCCTTTGCCTCGCCGTACATCTCTTGATTCTCTATCATGTGCTTTGAATGTTAGTAAAACAATGTTGTTCAGAAATCTTAAGTTAAGTAACATTAGACATCACTCAAATGCTATCAAACCATTTTTAAAGGAAGAGAACAAGGGAACCAGATTACAGTTTTGTATATCAATGCTTGAGGGAAATACTTTACCACATGATCCAACATTTGTTGACATATACAATATCGGTCATATTGATGAGAAGTGGTTTTATATGACAAAAAAATCAGAGACTAATTATCTTCTTCCAGATGAAGAAGATCCTTTACGTACGTGTAAAAGCAAAAATTTTATTGGAAAAGTTACATTTTTAACTGTTATAGCTCGTCCGAGGTTCGATGCACAAGGAAATGAAATCTTTTCAGAAAAAATTGGTATATTTTCTTTCGTCACTAAGGAGGCAGCTAAGAGAAGTAGTGCAAATCAGATCGTTAGAACATTAGAAACAAAAGTAATCAACTTAGTTAGAAAAAACATATCATGATCATTTTTGATAGAAAAGGTGTTACCGTCTATTCGAGATAAATGACCAAGTACAGATTCCAAAAATATAATTTTTATTCAACAAGATAATGCAAGAACACATGTCAATTCTAATGATACAAAATTTCATCAAGTTGCAATAGAAGATGGTTTTAACATTCGTTTAATGTGCCAACCTGCAAACTCTCCAAATTTAAATGTCTTGGACTTTAGTTTTTTTTAATGCCATTCAGTCATTGTAACGTAGAGAATCTCCAAAAACCATAGATGTGCTTGTCAGCGTCGTTAAAAAAATATTTGACACATTTTCGACTATAAAGTCGAATCGTATAGTTCTGACGTTACAATTATGTATGATAGATGTTATAAAATCACAAGGTTCTAATAGATATAAAATTTCTCATATTAAGAAAGCCATTTTAGAAAGAGAAGGTCGACTTCCTCGTCAAATTAAATGAAGTGTGATCCAAAGCTCATATAAGATGTGCTTGATCGGCTAAGTACTCAAGTGTGATCCAAAGCTCAAATTTTGCTCGGAACATTTTGTTGGAAATCTGCATGAGATCGTTAAGTCCATTATCATAGGGGGAGAATGTTATAAAGATCTGCATGAGATTACCATTATTCATTATATGTGATTTGATTGATGACAAAATGATAAGAAGAACATTCATATTGTTAAAGCCTTGTAAAGTCCTTAATGAAATATATATGTACAAGGACTTAGAATGAAAAGATCAAATATCTTAGGTTGATCTAAGCTGGATTAGTATCTATATGATCAAATCATATTTGTAACTTGGTATTGTAAAGTCTTTAAATGAATTTTATGTACAATGACTTATAATAGAAAAAGATCAAGCTTGTTAAGTTGATCTTATGAGCTAAACTGATACATGTAATAAAGCAAAGGCCAGATTGATCGTAGAACAAAGTAGAACTGCTAAAGCTATCATGATCGCAGAACAATCAGACAGTTCGAAGAACAGTTAGCAAAGGCGCACAGAGTTTCCTCGGCATCGTAGAGTCTGCCAGGCAATCATAGAGTAAAGGCTCGACAGGCGTACTCGGAAACGTAGAGTTGTGTCAGGCATGTGCAGTCTCATCTCGGCATCGTAGAACAACTCTGGCATGATCAAAGAGCAAACGTAGAGTTGAGCATGTCAGCACAGAACTTGCAAAGCAAACGTAAAGTGAAACTCGGCCAGTCACATCAGTTGCAGACGTAGATATAAGCATGTATGTCAGGCTAACGTAGAGTAAGGCTCGGCGAAACAGAGAGCTCACTCGAAATCATAAAGTATGCCAAGTACCGCAGAGTAAGAGCAAAAAGAAGATTGTTGAGCTGTTATGGGTTCGTAGAGTCAATGCAGTTAATCACTCTACGACTCCTATGAACGATCTACAATCAAGCAACAATGTAGAGCAGTCTCTGTCTGAGTACTCAAAGTTAAAACAACAATCTTCATAAAGACTACTAAAGCTAGCTGTTCATGAGCTATCTAACAAACGAAGATCTCAGAGTACATCCGAAGCATCAAGTCCTAACAGAGATCGCAAGGCAGCTCAAATACACACTCTACAATCCCAACAAAACTCTATGGCTTGTAGTTTTAGACAAGATCGTAGAATGGGAAAACATCAGCTAGATCAAGTGGTCGTAGAGTTGAGCCAAAGACAGCAAAGACACTCTAACAGCCTAAAACGAAGCATCAGAAGATCATAGAGCAATCCTCTATGACATAAGAGATAATGTATGAAGATTAAGTAGAACAGTCCTCTACAACGAAAGTGCCAAGGCATCAAAGGATCATAGAGCAGTCCTCTATGACACAGTAGCAGGGCTAACACCTGAATAATATAGAGCAGTCATCTATGATAAGCATGCTGTAATAAAAGCTCAAACGAATATGCTCTGAGAACGTAAAGCTCAATAGAGATCACAGAGCATAAGGGGCACAAACTGCAGAATGGTAAGAAGAACATTAAAGCGTAAAGTAACTGCAGTCAGCCACTCTACGTACTCCAAGGCAGTGCATATCATGCATAATCATAAGGCCACATTGTAAAGCGAGCAACTAACTCTACGATCAAAAGCAACAGACTACATTATGAACCAAGCACTCTACGATCAAGAACAACAAGGTACAAGCTAGTTGATCGTAGAGTAAGATGGTGCCAGCAATGATTTAAGCTATCAAAAGCGTGCATGATTAGTATCCCAAGATGAGCGGCTGATTAGTTAAATGAGCAAAATAAGGAATCAATCTCAGTGGGATTCAAATAACCATGTTTACTGCATCAAAAGTCAGTACACATGACTCCACTACCTTAGTACCAGTTAATGGATGCTGACTCAGCCATCACAAGCAGACTTCAAGAAGTAAAATATTTATTAACACAATAAACAAGTCTGCAGCAAGTAAGCCCCAATAAAAAGAAGTGCAACGAGAAGAAACCAACGACAAGTTTCCAACGGGAAGAAGATGGAGATCTACATAAGAATAAACAGCAACAAGAGCAAGAACGCCGATTGTATAAAATAGTTAGAAGCTTCACTACAACATGAGAGGTATGCCGAAGGGCTGACATATGAGCTAAGAGTCGAAAGACCACGAAGCTAAGATCAAGAGTGACAAGAGATGAAGGAAAATCTAGAAGAGCAACTCTGTGATCAAACAATGAACACTCAGAGCTGAAAAGATAAAGAACAGAACTGGACAAGTCAACCAGCGTTCATCAAGAGTGATCATCTGTATCTGCTATGTACCAAAAGAAGAAGAGCTTCAATGACCATCATCAGTAGCATTCAGAAGAAGATCACAAACATCTGCTAAGTACTTGAAGATGAAGGAGATCAAAGTTCATCTTGGCAGCACAACCCAACAAACAATCAACTCACCAAAGAGGGCGGAACGTCCTTGTCTTAAGTGACTAAACAAACTCAAGTCTGCTGGACTTGTTGAGTACCAAAGGGTACAAGAGATTTTAAGGCTACTGGTCTTAGTCTACAGTGTTCTAAGACTACTGTTTTGAAGAGTTCTTAGTGAACTGGAGTTCTAAGTCTGCTAGGCTTGAAGAGGGTCAGAGGATCCTTGTCCGAGGGACTAAAAATAACTCATGTCTGCTGGACTTGAGGAGGGCAAAGTGTCCTTGTCTTTGTGACTAAACTAGTGGATTCCTACTTGTTAAAGTAGAAGAGTGGAGTAGGAGTTATTCAGTCTTCGAACCACTTAAAACCTCTTGTGTCACTTACTTTATGTTATTTATATTATGCATATAACTGCTATATCTGCTATCAACCATATTGTAGATTTGATCATTGAACTAAGATTATGGTTATATCTTAGAAAGGGCTATTAAAGTATATTCTGTTGTGCATGAATTGATTCTATTAATCATAACTGATATATCATAACCGATATACTTTATAACAAAGAGAAAAAGTTTTAAAGGATCTATTCAACTCTCCATTCTAGATCTCTATTGTGTCCCCGGGAACTAACACATTTGTTCTTATTTCGGAGATGAAGTATGTAAAAAAGTATGCATCACTTTTTTATATATAAATTTAATGTGTTAATTTAATTTTAATGTTACTCCATTTTTTTAAAGTTCATTTTTGGTTGGTGTAAAAATTTATAATATAAAAGTTAATTTCAAAAACATAATTCACATTATATACATCAATTATGATTAATTTTAGTAAGGTGAACTATTGCTTTTGAGAGCAATTACAAAATTAAAATGATTAAAAGAAAACCCCATTAAAGTCCACCTCCAAATCATCTCTTTTCAATCGTCCATTGCTTAATCAATCATCAAAGTCTTAATCTTTTTTCTTTTAATTTCTATAACAAAAACACCCACAAAAGTTAACCCAACAACGACAACAATTTCCTCCAAGAAACCAGAAGATTTTATAAACAAAGGGAAAAAAAAAGTTCACTACCATTACCATTCACCACCAACAATACCTCAACACCTTTTTTCTTTTACTTTCTCTTTATGCTGCTACAAAAAAGGTCGGTGAAGAGATTGCACATACTTACAATTATATATATGGACTTTCGCTTACTCGGTTGCAGTTCTTTACTGTTTATAGCCCCTGGGGAAGACCTGACATGGCTTATTTCTTCTTCACAAGGAATATATTAAAAGGGAAGTCGATTTCGATCTTTGAGGTTGCCAATTATGGCACGATAGCTAGGGATTTTACCTACATTGATGATATTGTGAAGGTTTTTTTTTTCAAGGATGCATTAATTAATCGACCATATTCAGACAGATATCAAAGTGTAAAATAAACCAATTCATCCAACTTTATCCAACTTCATTCATAATCAATTAATTAACATAACCTCCAAAATGTTTCTACAAATTTCAAAATAAAAAAAAAGTTTTTACATCAGAAAATTTTGAACATGAAAAGTAGAAGAAGTAAACAAAATTTTGGGAGAAAAATTCTTAACATCTCAAAAATAATCTGTTGTTGCTTTAAATCTATTCCAATATTTGTCGGCAAATTCAAATCAATATCTCGTACAACTTTCTCAAACTCATGGTTTGGTTCCTTATTTAAATTAAAAGAAAACTTATTTTTCTCATTGTCATGGAGCTGTTCTTTATTTTCCATGGAGTTTTTGTAGAAAACATTGTGACGCCCATAAATCCCGGGTACGTTCAAACTCGGGTCTGGTGCTCCATGGTATTACCCATTCCACAAAATCTTATAGACATAAATGTAATTACAATATTATTACAATATGTCTCAATCTACTCCCTTGTTCTAAGACCTTTACATCTTCAAAACATACTACTAATGAGTATTTACATCACTATCAATATTACAATTAATACATAACATCTTCTATTTATAAACTTTTCTTTTCCTTTGAGTTTACCGGATCCCTTGTCTGCTCTGGCTTAGCTGAAAATATTTATTTCAAGCAAGAGTGAGCATTTGATTGCTCAGCAAGTATAAACAGTTGAATAAACAGCATTATAAGAATAGAATAATATTTTTCTGAAAACTTCAACAATTGAATAATAATTGTGAAACAACTCGAATAAACAAGAATAAAAACTTTCCTTTACATTAAACACCTTTAACATTCATGCTGAGTGGTCATACAGACCTTAACCTTTCTCTTTTCTTCTCTAAACTTTACATTTTAAATGACTATATGTGTTTGGGTTGACACCAACTTGTGTCTTGCCCCAGGGTTGACACCAACTTGTGTTTTGCACTTGAATTGATACCAACTTGTGTCTTATGCTTGAATTGACATCAACTTATATTTTACTCTTAAGTTGACACCAACTTGTGTATTGTCGGACATTCCCGAGTTATTTATCTTAAACTTAACATTAAAATCTGTACCAACTTACTGTAGTTTGGATTAGCTCTTCCTACCATCAATAACCTTTCAAAAATTCTTATCTATTCAATATATCATTCAACATCTGTCTACCCGAAACAAATAGCATCGACATACTTCATAAATAGTTCAATAATTGAACGAGTCATTTCAATTTGCATATAAGTGCAAAAATTAGCATACAACATAATTCATAGCTAGATAACTTGCACTCAATACATAAGTCGAATGAAAGTAAAAACTTGTTAAATTATGTAAATCAAACAAGAGATAACAACTTGCACAACTTTGGAATACTAGCATTCAATACAAAAATCGAATGAAAGTTTAGAAAACTTTCCTTAAGCACTCTTTACAAATTACGCTAAATCGCTCTTCAAATGACCAACACAATTTATTTAAGGTTGACATACCAAGTAGCCACATAATGACGCTATATATTGGTTACTTTATTTTTATTTCACATTCTACGATGATAGTTTTCATAAGAATCGGAACACTTAACAATGTTACACACACTTGGCACGGCGACGCGACACTCGCACGCCTGACTTGACTAAGCGAATGCCCAAACTGCATGCTCAGCAGCCCGCTCGCACAACACCCAGCAACACGCCCAGCCACGCGCGCACACCTAGCTGCCCACTGGCCACCCGGCGCTGCAGCACCACTGGCGGCGCTGCGACGCTCCACTTGCAGAAATTTTTTAACTTTGCTATGCTTTCCAAATTTTGACAATTTTAACGCCCATACTTCGACGCTTCATTCTTGAGGTTACAACATGCTTGGATTATGCTCTACAAAATCCTAAAAAGTCTTAATTTTTCAACATCATTAGCTAGCCAAACCATTGGCTCAAAAATCATACTTGTTCTAAAATTTTTAGTTTAACAAGTTTTACTAGAAAATTCACCATAAATTCGTTTTAATATATTTTTACTCCGTTCCACTTGGGTCGTTTACATGACTCGCAAGAGCATCAAACACCCTTAATGGAACTCAAAAATAACTTATACACTACAAGTTATGCTTGCTCGAAAAACAGTATATAAACTATGTCTACCATTTTTCATTCTTATATTCTTTAATTTAATTTTCTTCCACTTTCATGCATATTACCATGGATTTAAACATATAATCTCCATTATATCCACCTTATCTCTTTGGATCCACCATGATCCTCAACAAACAACAACAACAACAACAACAATCACAACCAACAAGCAAAAATAAAAGCTTTAACAATGGTGTGGGGTTTTACCTTAATTCTCTTCCTCCTTAAAGCTAACTTGCTAGCTTTCCTCTTCCTTTTTTCTTCACCAATCTGAGCCTTTATCTCTCTTTCTCTCTTAAGCTCTCAAGTTCTCTTGCCCTCTTACTCCTTTACTTTGAGAATGATCAAAGGTTTGGGAAAAGAGATGATAACATTCTATTTATAGACTAACTTTGCAAGACATTTCAAGTTGATCACTCTACTTAGTCTTCACTTGGTCAATCCCTTAATCTCTCATAATCTTATTAACCATCCCCTAGGTTATCTTAATCATCTATCAAGTTAAACTAACCAAGGGTTAAATGCTAGACAATATCATTACTAACAAGACTTCTCTTACTCTTGGATGGGATGGGAAGATGATGGAAATCTTTGGTTGCTTGTAAAAATAACTTTCCAATTATGGAAAGTTTGCCCCACTTGCTCCTCCCACTTGCCTATATGGGCGCCCCCCTTCATTCAATTCCTCTCTTTCGGTTTCATCTAGTTAGCTTTCCTAACTCATCCGATTTGCTAAAATGTTGATTTTGCCCTTTCGTACTTTTAATTAGTGATTACGTCTTTATCCCTCATATAAACGCTATGACATAATACGAAAAGTCGTAAAAATGAAAAAGTGTTTTCTGCGTTTTATGAATAGTGTTTTCGCATTATTTCTCAATTTTTTTTATTTCTTATTCCAAATTAACAACAACACTTATGTTCAATTACGTAACACATATCCTAGGTCACTAATTCGACCTTTAATCACATACGATCTCATTACACGTGGCTTTTATTACAATTTAGTTCAACTAACATACTCTTGGCTTCTCAAATCCTCTCTTGGACTCTCCCAATTAGCTTAGCACTAGGGCTTGCCCATTAGGTTACTTCTTACTTATAAACACATAACTCACATACTAGCAAATAAATATATAACACACATATATTTATTCATTCATCACATTTATACAAAATAATATCCATAAAAATCCATGAGAGAATGTACGAAAAAGTTGAACCCATCCTGAGCAACGTTTAGAAATATGAGAAAGAAAAAAAAATTGGGAACATATGTATTGTAAAAGAAAAGGTTGAAATTAAATAGGAGTATTGCACTTAGAAAGATGAGATGTTTTAGGGGTAATCTAGGAAAATAAGAGAAAAATTCTCCTACAAATCTGAAAACGACAATTAATTAATTAGAATCAATTTTATTTTATTTTATTTTATTTTATTTTTTTAAAAAGACTGATAAAACGGAACCGAGGGAGTATATACTAGTTAAATGCCCTGTGCAAAGCACATGTTTCCTTATTAAATAAATTTATTTTTAATTTCGTATTTATTCTATATATATGATGATTATAAAATATTTTTTTAAATTTTAAATTAACTTATTATTACTATCAGAATAACTACAAACTTTGCCCAAGAAAACAATTATAAAGACTTGCAAGTGAGTGTTAGTAATGTATTTCTTTTAATTTAATATTTAATTTATATATAGTTTTTAAATTTAATATTTTATTTTATTTTCAATATTTAAAATTTATATATAGTCTCTTAGAGTTCAAAACTGAGTAAGTAATTCTATATGAATTAAAATTATTGTAGAATTATAAGTTACCATCATAGTTTTTAGTTTTAAAAGGTAAATAAATTTTAATAATTAGTGTATAAGTGATGTATTTTTTTTAACATCAATTAACTAAAGACCTCTTATGTGGAAAACAAATTGGTGACTAAAGTTTAAGCATTAATTTATTTTGTAACATATGTTACGCTCTTTAATATTTATATATTTTGCCTTTTAATTTTCATCATTATTTTTTAATAATGATTTTCCTGTGTTCTTAATATATATATATATATATATATATAGTTATTTGGGAATAAAATTGTTGTAGAATAATAAATTAAGATTATTTCTTCTAGTTTTAAAAATAACTAAACTTTAATTGCTGATATATAACTCATGATTATTTTTAACATTAATTAACTACATGTCTCTTATATGAAATAAAATTGATAACTAAAGTTAAATTATTAATATATTTTGTAATATATATTTTTTAATATTAATTATATGTAATCATAATAGTTTTTTCTATATTTTTAATATTTAGTTATTTAGAGTCTAAAGTTTAGTAAAGTAAAATTTTAAACATGTTTTTAAAGTTAAATTTTATTATATGACTAAGAAATGAAAAGACTCTTTTACAGAATATGTGACGCCCCCAAATCCGGGTACCTCAAACCCGAATCCGGTGCTACACGGTACATCCCATTCCATACAACATAATAGACATGAATGTAATTACTATATTATTACAACACGTCTTACTCTCAATCCTAGGTTCTATTACCATAACATCATTCCAAATACATAGTAAGTCTTAGTATTACAACATTACTAATACAAATAAACTACGACGCCATCTAGACGTTCATCTTGCCCTTTCCCTTGTCCTTACCGGAACCTTCGGCCCGCTCGGACTTAGCTGTAATGTTTAATATAAAGCAAGAATGAGCATTCAATTGCCCAGCAAGTATAACAGTTGAATAACAACAATATCATCAATCATATCATTTCTCTTCGACAACTGAACAATAGTTGTGAGATATTCTGAATAAACAAGAATAATACTTTGCTTTCGTTTTAAAAATATATTTTTGAAACGACATTGAGTGGTCATAAGACCTTGAACTTTCTTTTGCTTTCTTGAAAAGGTACACAGCATTATAACTGCAAACCGTCTGACATACGAGCACTTCTAGGTGATCAGCCTATTGTACTCTATGTTGATCAACACTCTAGCTGGAAACGACTATATGCGTTTGTTTAGGCGCTCGATGCCTTATCAGAATAACTGACTAAAAACTGCCCCTGATATTAGGGTTGTTCATCTCATTCATGTCTCGAAATCCTAACCAAAACAATTCGGTTGGATAGCTCTACTTAATCATCAATAACATTTCAAAGATTTATTATCAAATCAATAAAATATCTCAATATCTGTCTAGCCGAAACAAATGGCATCGACGTTCTCTATAACAGTTCATATATATGTGAACTTGAAAGCTTCAACAATTTATGTCATAACATAGCTCGAATACTTGTGCAAATACTGAAAAATTTACATAAGTAAGGAATTCACACAACCATATATGTATTGCGTAAATCGAAACTTCAAACATCGCATGAGAGTCAAGAGAATATAATCAAATGAATCAAATAAACTTGCACAATATACGTCTATTGTATAAGATACGAAACTTGCATTCAATACTGAAAATGAATGAAGCTAGAGAACTTGCCCAACACAAGGGTTAGACAAGGGTTTAGGAAACTTGCCTTAAGCGCTTGCTACTACTTGACGTTAATCGTCCTTCAAATATGTCCTACGCATTTAGACATATGTTCACATACCAATTAGTCTCACAATAAACACCAAAAATTGGCTTACATTAATCAACACATTATAATCATTACGAACATTGATTGCCACTACGCTTACCCAAACGCCCCCTGAAAGCCAAACGAAAAATGCAACTATGCTATTCATTTCATTTAAGCAAATCTCACGTGACTTAGTCATTTCATGCTTGGGGTCATTCAACTATTACACTAACATATCATACATATGCTTTGGGGTATTTATAACATGTTGGGTCTACGTAAACATGCATCGCATCAATAACACAAAGCAGTAAAACAGTTCACCTCTGCAGACCGGCGCAGCTGCGCAGGTCTTGTACTTGGGAGTGGCGCAGCTGCGCCACTCGGCATCCAGGACTTTCAGCTCTGCAACCCAGCGCAGCTGCGCATGTGCTATGCTTGGGAGTGGCGCAGCTGCGCCACTCTGCATCCAGGGACTTTCAAGTTCTGCTACTGCAGAACCCAAAAATCCAAACTCTTGATTCCGTCCCATTTGCTTCTTAGCCATTATGCAACAAGTCTACATGACTCAAAACATACTTTTACAACTGAGCTATGCATCATAACATCATTTAATCAATTAATCATTCCTAATTCTCATGTTCCTTAGAGAAATCATTCTCTTGGACATTAAACCAAATAGTTGGTGGGCATGGCTTTAGAGTTCATAACTCATAGCCTATCATTACATGGTTACCATTGACTTCACATATGAAATCAATTCCCATAGCTTCTGGACATATACCAACAATACACAACCAATGCACATAACCAAACCAAGATGATTACAACTTCATTATTAACAAAACATGAATATATAACAGTCCACTAATGTCCATTTCAGTCCATTTCTTGATTCCTTATGCATAGGTTCGATTCTCATTCATTGTTCCACTTTCATACATTATTAACAAGCTTTATACAGAGCTAACAACATATACACACGTTCATGAACAACCAAGCAATTTCAGCAACATTACTCCAACAAGCAATCATAGCAAAATTAGAAACTTGGAAAGAATGTGGAAATGAGCTAAGCTCTATATTGCATACCTCTTGAGCTACTTCTAAGGATGCTAAATGGACTCAAATACCAGCTGCAACAATACTCCTTCTCCTTCCTCAATTCACCCGAACTCACTCTTCTCACTCTCTAAGTATTCAGTTTCAACACTTAGCAACAAGAAAGGGATGGAAGGCTTGCAATGGCATGAGTATATATAGAGGAAGTGATCAGAGCTTCATGGGTGGGTTGAGGGCTGAGCATGCCAGACATGGCAGCTCCCAATGCTCGGGTAGGAGAGCTTCGGCTCCTCCAAGATTTTGGGTTATCCCCTTCCTCACTCCCGAGTTGTTCTTCCTTCACCAAATGCAAGGAATTGAAGCTCCCCATGCTCTCCCACGTTCTTCACTCCCTTCTCCCTCTCTTCCGTTTCCTTCTTACGTACTCTTCTTCCTTCTTCAATTGTAGCCAGCTGATTACATAACCCATTTCCCTCATGGGTCATGGGTTGTGGGTCATGGATGGTGGGTTTAGTTCATGAACTTGACCCATGGGTTTTGGGCTTCAACTTGGGACACTCTTGGACTTCTAATTTAATAATCTATTGGGCTTCTAATAAAAATTCAATTGAGCTCAAATAAAATCCCACACTTGGATTATTAACCCCTCTCACTAACGCTTTGGCGAAATTATGAAAAGTCATAAAATCAAAAAAGGCGTCTTTTGCGTAAATAGCGCTTTAGCGCTATTTCTCTACCAATAAAAATAATATCAATCAAAAATTATCACCTACACATCATATGTAGTAATAAAATATTCAAACACATAACACGGAATAATATTAATAAAAGTTCAATTTATTCAATAAAATTCGTAGGCTCGTGTTACAAAGCTACCCACGATCCGCGATCGTTACGGAATAAAATTATTGTATTAAAGTTTTATTATCATAAAAAGAATTTTGGTTCACAATTTAACTTACTAATTGTAAATAATTTAATTTGTTTTATTGTGTCATAATTTATTATTAAATCTTATGATATTACGCCATTATTATGTTTTGTTAGGATTGAAAGACAATTACAAAAATCAACTCGCATCGCTATAGATCATGTCTACGACAAAAAGCACTCCTAAGTTTGAATTATATTCGTAGCTCTATTTATATTGCTTTAAAATAAATAAAATAAAATTATGGCGACTTCAAAAAGTGTTTCAATAATAAATAAATTTCAAGCCTATACATTTTGGAGCATGTATATGTATATGGATTGTACCTGGTTTGTGTATGTGAGCAGTGACAAAGCTAGAACCTCAACCGAGTGGGGTCCAAAAATTCTGATCCTACAAATAATTTAGCGAGGGTTTGGGGGCTGTGCCCCCGAGTCATTTTTTAAAGATAATTTTGTACTTTTCAGCCGATTACATATGTAAAATATGTATTTGGACCAGCAGGATATCGTTAAAACATAAAAGGTAGTTCCAACTCAATGCCTCCTTTTACACTTCTATGTTAATTATTCTTGAACTCTTTTTTATTTATAGAACAAAGGTAGGATAAGAGAGGGTTTTCTAGACGATGTGAGACTCTGTTATAATGTGAACTATTGTAAAGCTTTCTATCCAAACCATTTTCACAAACTGTGGTGATCCCACTTGACATGAAAACAGAAAATTAGTACTCCCATCGTTGACAAAAAAATAATACAGATGCAAATTAGTACTCTCTAGTCCCTTTCTTCATATAAGTATTGAGCACGAAAATTATATTAATTAATGAATGTTTCATGGTCATGAATTGAATGAAGCAATCATTACTTTACTGAGCTAAAGTCTACCCACCAAATTTATGCTATTGTGTTGTGTGTGTTGTGAATGTCATTTGAAGTGTATGTCCATCCCATATCGGATATGAAGTGCTATAAGTTTGAGTTCATTAAGTATTTATATGACAGTCATTTATTTTTTTATTTATTACTTGGACTTTTGAAGTCCCACATTGTTTAACAATGTAATTTTATTCTATATTTATTTTATAAATGGAGAAGAATTCAAGTATAAATTTCAATGATGTCAAATTACTAAGTTATACCCAAAAAATTTATTACAGCATAAGTATAAAAAAAATTCAAAAATGAGTGGGGTCAATTGACCCCATATGTTGTACATGGCTTCGCCACCGTATGTGAGAGAGAGAAGCTCTGTTGAATTCAAAGCATGCCGCTAAGAGGTGAAGCTGTGTCGGAGAAGAGAGAACGAATGAATTTTTTTAGGGTTAAATAGAATTTTATTTATAGTTAGGATTTATTGTTAAATTTAAAGAGTCACTTCCAAAAAATAAGGTTGAATGACTACTCTTAAAAAATAGGATTGAACGACGATTTTATTTTATTTAGTATATATATATAGGGTTAAATAGAATTTTATTTATAGTTAAAATTTATTGTTAAATTTAGGAAGTCACTTTTAAAAAGTAAAATTGAACGACTATTCTTAAAACGTAAGATTGAACACACACACACACACACACACACACACATATATATATATATATATATATATATATATGTGGGGAATGATCCATAGAAAACGTTAGCTATGTGCACTGTTTCATCTAACTGTGATCTAACCGTCCAAAATAAGATCCAAGGGTTGGGCGTGGACATGGCCGCTACTCCCTCTAGCGGCCAACCAAAATTTTCATGTTGGCCGCTACTCCCTCTAGCAGCCAGTCAAAACGACCACGTTTTGACTGACCGCTAGAGGGAGTAGCGGCCAACATGAAAGTTCGTAGAAATATTTGGCCTTCTGTTCGGGACAAAAGTCTAAAATACCCTCATCTTAGTTAGATTTAAATAGTTTTAATATATAAAATATTTAGAGTTTAAATTTTTAACAATCAAATTATCACAATAATTCACATTATATTACATAAAAAATTATATTACAAATATTTTATACAAATAAATACATTAAAACTAGTTAATGTATTTATTTGTATAAATTGTCAAATATATCAATGTATTTATTTGTATAAAATATTTGTAATATAATTTTTTATGTAATATAATGTGAATTATTGTGATAATTTGATTTTTTAAAATTTAAACTCTAAATATTTTATATATTAAAACTATTTAAATCTAACTAAGGTGAGGGTATTTTAGACTTTTGTCCTGAACAGAAGGCCAAATATTTCTACGAACTTTCATGTTGATCGCTACTCCCTCTAGCGCCAGTCAAAACGACCACGTTTTGACTGCCCGCTAGAGGGAGTAGCGACCAACATGAAAATTTTGGCTGGCCACTAGAGGGAGTAGCGGTCGTGACCACGCTCAATCCTTGAATCTTATTTTGGACGGCTGGATCACAGTTAGATGAAACAGTGCCCATAACTAACGTTTTATGTGGATCATTCCCCTATATAAATATATATATATATATATATATATATATATATATATATAAAGGTGTAGATTATAAATAAGTTTAGGCCATTTTGATTTAAGGCATATAAACTACATTAAGAAATTGAGATTATTTTTACTTTTTACCATATTAGTCACCAAATTAAAGTGGAGGTTTAACTCTTATCATCGGTTTGTTTTAATAATATAGATAGATAGATAAATAGATATATACTTTTTTTTATAAAATTGAATGGTTATGACATTATATGATTTTTTTAATAGTAAAAATAAATTTTACTATTTATATTATAAAGCGGCCATGGACTTAGTTGGTATAAGCGTGTTATAATATTTTTTTTCTTTTTTTGTCTTTACAAATTTAATTATATTATACTATGTTGTTTATTTTAATTTTAGTTATTTAATAAAAATAATATTTTTATCTTACACATGTTATGCGTGTGCTACCGGATGTTATTCTATAGAATTGATGGTGATATTGTTATTTATTTAAAGTCTTTTTCACATTTGGAGTTTATTTTTTATTAGAAGAAGAATAACTTTGCCCTTTAGTTAATTATTTTTTTTTCAAGAAGTTCTAAACCAATAGTAAAAATTAATATATTTGACTATTTACTTATCTTTGAATATAATTAGACCACCGCCAACCATCTCACCTTCTGTCCCCTTTCTGTCTCCTTCTGCAACCCTAGCTTTCTCTCTTTCACTCCATTTCAGATCATCCTATTCAATACATTTCAATTTAATTAAAGGTTTGTACTTTCGTCCACTTCTAAACTTCAATTACTCAATGTTAATCTTCAATTTCTTATTTCAGTTACTATTTTTTGTATGTATATTTATGTGTGTGTATATATATATATGTATATATGTGTATATATGTGCTGATACGTATATATTGAATCGATTTATGTAGTTAACGAAGCTCATTGCAATGTCCGGTGGATCAGTTGTGGCCGAGAGTACCTTATCCTGTGCTCAATGTGGCAAGCCTGCAAATCTTCAGTATGTAATCATATATATATATATATATATATATATATATATATGTTGTGTATATTTAAATTACCTTGATGATGTTCTGGTGAGGATAAAAGACTCTGATTTTTTATTTTTATTTTTATTTCTCAAGTTACTTATATTAATAATGTTGCAATAGTGTTAAAAATTTTAACACTCCAGCTAAAAAAAATCATTGGAACTGAACATAAAAAGGAACGCTTTTAGGTGCTCGATTGTAAGTGAATTGGGAAATGGGAAGCTTTTTGTTATGAACTCAAAAAATGCGCACCACTGCCAATATATGAATTCTAATTTATTGAACTTGTCAGATGTTGCTTTATCTGTTTATTCTTCTTTTGAATTACACTTAAAACTTGATGGACCTAGAAGATTTTGCTATATGGACTATTAAAAAGTGTGCAGTTGTTATTTCTACTTGTAGGTTCATTGCTTGTATTAGGTATCATAGTTGTGGTATATATCTTTGTTTCCCTTGTTAGTACTATAATTATTGCTTATGTTTTCTTTTCCTCCATTTGCAGGTGTCCCAAATGTGTGGAATTAAAGCTTCCTTCTGAAGGTGCTGCTTTCTGGTTTGTAGACATGTCCTGTAATTTAATTTACTACTTTACTTTTAGAATGTCCATAAAAGTTTTGATTAGGAGATTTTGCCCGCAGAAATCAGGCTTGATTGCTTTTTTCTAGTTATCAATCTGTTATTGACTACAGGATATGGTGTTTGCCTTACTCAATTTTTTAACGTTTGAAAATTTTGAATATTTATTTCTAATTACTTTTGAATGAAGAGTGGCTTGTGGAATGAAAATTGCTAAGGAGCTCAAATACTATAATGTAGAGGTATTGTAAAGAAAAATTTAGCCAGGGGAGGGAGCTTCCAACTAAAATATGACGTTGCAATATGATTTGTTGATTCAAACCTATATAGCTCGAATCTGTCCTTAATTTTGATTTGTTGATTTTCGTTCCTGATACTTTTCTTTTGCCATGACTATAATTGTGTGTTTGTATTAATGAATTTTCATCTCTTAACAGCACTCAAGACTGTTTTAAGGCATCCTGGAGTTCTCATAAATCCATTCACTTGAAGGCAAAGCTGTCCTCGCTTGGATCCACTACTACAGGTGAACAAAATTCAGCCACACCAAATGATGATTGGCTATTCTGTGTGAGAAAAGGACAGTCTCGAACACCAAAGCTTCCCAACTTTGATTGGACAGGGTATTTCTTATGAACTTTAATGAACTTTTATTGCTCTTAATGATATATGGTGCTTGAAAATCTTTGTGGTAGAACAGAAATTGAGAACTTCTTTTCCTTTATTGAATCTTAATTATCTTTACGAGGCTATTGATTAGAAATTATTTCCAAACTTCATGTTTTAGATATCGGATAGGGTATGCCTTGGAGCTAGAAAGCGTTGACACGGTTAGACATGAGTTGGACTTGCCAACAAGATCTTTCTTTAAATGTTGGATAATATGCATATATAAGTACACTCCCTCTATATTGCCCCCAAAAAAGAAAAGGTGTCACTTTTGAGTTATTATTCTGTTTCAATACAAGCTACTCTGTCAAAAGTCAGCCAAAAACTTTTTGATTGAAGTGGGGCTCATTGTGTTAGTATAGGTCCATGGTGTAAGGCAGGCACATTGGGTATGTGAAAAGGAACAATTGTGTCACTGCAATGGGACCCACTGTGCAAGTAAAAAGGTAAATTGTAATTTGGTTAATAAAAAATTTACTTCCTGAATTTGCTTGAAATAATCAAAATGACACTTTATGTAAAACGGAGGGAGTACATGTTTAAGAATAATCTCATTGCAATCGTATTATGGTAATTAAATCCCAGAAAATTAAGTGGAATAACATCAACAATCCCTTTTCATTATCCATTGATGACTAAAGTCCCAAAACTGAAGATAACTTCAAACAGAATATATAAATAGAAGTTTCACAATTCAACCATTCACTGAAGATTTTTTAAATTCAAAAAGCCATAATTTAACACAACATAGAACAATCTGCCAGAAAACCCAAAATTAAACCAGGATTATTTCTTCTTTGAATTTTATGGATTAAAAACTATATTGATTCTTATGAGTCATTGTTTTTCTTTTTTACCTTGAAATTCCAAGTGCTTCAATACTTGTGCAGGACATTGAAGCCATATCCCATATCAAAACCGCGTATAGTACCTTCTCACATTGATCTACCTGACTGGGCAATTGATGTGAGTTGTTTAATTGAATATTTAGTTTGTAGTTCATCTTTTTTATCATCTAACTTTGTTGTGTTGGTGGTTACTGTTAACTTCATCATTCCTGAAATGTTGAACTTCAGTGGATTGCCCTATATGCCTGTCTGTCTTGCCCATTCTTATTTTTGGTATCCGCAATGCCTCAGGCCCTCATGTCTTATCTGGTTTTCTTCAACTCTCATATGTAACTCTATTTTGTAGGGAATCCCAAAAATTGAGCCTAATAGTGATCTCCAGCATGTTGTCGAGGTACTGCGATTCCAGATTATAATTCTTCCACTTAGATATAAGTTGGACAATTTGTTCAATTGAAGATTTGTTTTTTGTTTTTTTCGAAATCTAATTGTTCATTCCTTTCTCATTTCCAATATCCTGAAGATCAAAACTCCAGAACAAATCAAGAGAATCAGAGAAACTTGCCGAGTAAGTTGTTATATTAAATTTTAGATATTGTGTTCATGTAAAGCAAACTGTCTTGTTACATAATTTCATCACAAGTTGTGCCTTCATCTCATCCAGACTCTCTTTCGACGTGGATGGATTGATGTGCTTGTTTACATGTTTGAGTCCTTACATGTGCATCTTGATAAAACAAAAACCAACATTTTGCAAGAGGAAAAAGACGTCACAAGTCAAGATCTCTGATTTCATTAATATCTACTTATATAATCTCCCATCCAAAATATAAACGGAAAGATAGTTTATGAATTCGAATGTTACATCCACTGTTAAGTGTTATTGGGCATGGAAGTTAGAGCGTGATTAATGGCATAATAGAAATATTGGTTGTGAAACTTCTTGCATTTTTATACATAGTAGCGAGTAGTTCATCCAAAGTCGAGCTAAGTTTGTGCAGGGAAGGGAAGATTTGAAAAAGGGGAAAACACAAACTGACTACAAGCAATAACAGCACACCCACCTGCTAACCCTACCCCCGAGAAAAAATAGAATAAAATTGGAAAATTTTCCAATAGCAAGACACAAGTTCTTGATTTTTGAATTAGGAACGGTCAACAAGATCTTGAAGTGCTGATCCAGAAAAAAAAAGAAGACAAGATCTTGGAATAAATAGGCATTTTCCTTGTAGAGATAAGTGTGGTCAGCAGGTCAATAAGGGAGAAAGTTGCAACGTACCCTAGCATGAGGCTTGCTTTTTTATTATAGATCTTGAAGTATTTTATTCATAAAACATGTTTCCTTCAGATTGCTAGAGAAGTTCTGGATGCAGCTGCTCGTGTCATTCGACCAGGCATCACTACTGACGAAATTGATGCCGTGGTTCATGAAGCAACAATTGCTGCTGGTACGGTGACTCTGTCAGTAAACCCTCAAATGAAATATTCTTTTGCTTATTGGAATATTTGATATATTCTAGTTGCAACTTGCAACCAATGCCCATAAAAATTTTATAATGTTTTATCTGGTGGCATTGATCAATTAAGTGGATTTATGATAGTATTGTGGCTTTTACTTTTAAATCCTTTTAATTGCATTTATGTCATAGACATCTAATTGCATTTATATCTTAATTTATCTTTACAGTCTTGTCACATTGTCTATGGCATTTGCCATCTTATATTATATATAAATAATTCTCTTTTTAATCTTCTTTGGATTTTACCCTCTGCAGGAGGATATCCATCTCCATTAAATTATCATTTCTTCCCTAAATCTTGCTGCACGTAGGTACTCTTTCTTTGTGTGCATGTGTGTGTCTATCTATTGATATATATATATATATATAACTTATATGCATATATTGATCTCACTGTTCATTTGTACAGGTCAGTCAATGAAGTAATCTGCCATGGGATTCCTGATGCAAGGTATATATTATATTCAACCCAGGGACACTGATCACTATTTCCTACTTTAGTTCTGATACAATATCAAACAATTCTTAGGGTATGACTGTTTGTGTCAAGAATGCTTCTGTGAATGTATGTTGAAAGAAAATACTCATCATTGTCTGTGCCATGATATTCTGTTCTCTCTGTATGACATTTATATATCTGAGGGGAAAAAATCAACATTCTCAAAGATTTTGATAGCCTGAACTAAAGTATTTGAATCATTACAATGCTGCTGTAATAAATGTCAACGTCATCAACATCAGCTGCATTGACGGGAGCATAAGAACTGATCATTTGGGTTTGACTAGTTGGGCCGAGATGACCGTCTTTTCTTCTTCTAGAATCATAGCCTTTTGCCCTTTATTTTTATAGGTGTTTTCTTTTTTATCACTTTTTATTTTTTATGTGCATGCCTTTGTTTACTCGGTCAATAGCGAAAAAGATCATTACAATTGCAAAAGTTGGGGTCCTATCCTCATGGTATCCAGAGGCATAATGAAGCCCAGGATAGACTTTAACCAGAACTTCAAAGGGAACCTAATGCGGTAGCAATTAGTGGACTATAATTGCAAGCAAATTGGTTTTTGACCATGTCTAAGATATGTAATTTCTCTCTATTTGTGCAGTCACTAACTGTGGTGCTATAAACTAGACTAGAGAGGTTGTGAGTTTAAATTGCTGAATAACCTGGGGCACAACTTTAGGACTGAACAAGAACCTAAATATGATTACAACAATCAGGAGAAGATTGTAGAATCTATATTTGTCACTTGTCATCCTGCGAGGTTAACCACATAAAGCAATCACAACCTCAAATTTTTACACTTAATTTCCATTGACATAAAGGTTGTATAATTCTATTAGGATGTTGTGTTCAGCAACTTGTATTAGGGTATCTATTGTATAGCAAATTTCAAATAATTGCATTGATTAGTTGCATCAATCTCTAATTCCTGTCCACAAAATAATCCCATTGATTTTGAATAAAGAGCAAAAAGGAATGATAAAATAAACTCTCTATATTTTTTTATTAACTCCTTTGATTTAGTTGTATTCATTTGAGCTCAAGTATAGGTGGATCCTGATTGAATATCTACATATTGTTTCAGGAAATTAGAGGATGGCGATATTGTAAATGTTGACGTGACTGTGTACTTTAAAGGAGTTCATGGTAAGAATCATATTATTTATGGTGTTAAATAATTACTCTCAGTGGTTTCCTATGGCATTCTTTAATTTGTCCATTGGTTATTAGGTTATTAGCTGACTTATTACTGAATTATGCAGGTGATCTGAATGAAACATTCTTCGTGGGTAATGTTGATGAGGCATCTCGACAGCTGGTTCAATGCACTTATGAGTGTTTGGAGAAAGCAATATCAATTGGTAGGTGCTGCTCTTGTATTCTTGGACAGGGTCTAGAATCTATACTGAAATTTAGAAACATTTATGTCCCGTTGTCCACCCTCTTAGAACCCAACCACAGCACTAGAAACGAAACCACCCATTATTCCCTCTCACCCTCTCCCTTAAAGGAAAATACATCCAACTCAAAAAATACATAGTTTAGGGATAGCATATCAACCAACTCTGATATTGACTTATATAATTCACTTTTTGGATAGTTTCTTGGTAAAATTTTAGTAGGCCTTGGTGGGACCAACTCAAAAAATACATAGTTTATTTGAAAAAAGAAAATGATGAAAGCTGAGGTTTTTTGAACCAAAATACCTGATGGTTTATGGTTACACATATCATGAGCTGCTATTCTTCAGTTCTTGTGATATACAATCCCTCCAATATCACAACCTCACTTGGTGATGAGGCATTAAATAAAACCTATATACTTGGACATACATTTGAATTTTCGTAACAGAAATAAATAAATAAGTAAAAATGTATGTATAGCCTCTTTATAATCCATCCTTTGGGCAAGTTAGAATATTGATTAAGGCAACTTTTTCCTTAGAAACAGGTTTCTTGAACAACGAAGTCTTGTTATTTACGCTGTTTTGAATCCTTGGAATTTATGATTGGCCATTAGGATTCTTTTTCCTCAAATTGAAGCAATTTGTTGTTGACCTGTATATGATTTATTGAGACTTTGAAATAGCAAACCGGGTATGCTACTTTTGTTAGTTGATGTATTTAGAGTCTACTTCTTCCCTGTTTGATTTCTTAAGAAAGGCCTTCAACATTTTCGTATTACTGATTCTTAGATCTGCTCTGTTCCAGTTAAACCAGGTCTACGATTTCGAGAAATTGGAGAAGTTATTAATCGCCATGCTTTAATGTCAGGGTTCTCAGTGGTAACATATACAAAGCTCCCCTTCTGTCTGTCTGTTTGTATCTCTCTCTCTATTAGCTGTTCAACTTCTTAACATTGTTTTATTCTCTTGTAACAATAGGTAAAATCATATTGTGGCCATGGTATTGGCGAGCTCTTCCATTGTGCACCAAATATTCCTCACTATGCAAGTATCCTTGATAAGTAGTTTGCGAGTCCCAATATACTTTCTAATTTGAAAATTTTTCTCTGTTTATTTTTGTCAATTCAGAGTATTCTAACCCAAATATCTTTCTACCGTGACATTACAAATTCAATCTTTCTCGCCGGTTGGTTATTTTTCATTGGTCATCTCTGTAATGACGGATGACCTTAACTTAAGCAGGAAATAAAACAGTGGGTGTAATGAAGGCTGGGCAGACCTTTACCATTGAACCTATGATCAATGCAGGTAACGTTTACAAGCTTTATTGAATGAACCTATCTGTTTAGTAATGTATTCTGTTATTTACAATTTAACTAATTTCCGGTTATAGGTGTTTGGCGTGATCGGATGTGGCCTGATGGCTGGACTGCTGTTACTGCAGATGGCAAACGCAGTGCTCAGTTTGAACACACTCTTCTGGTAACAATCCATTTTCTTAATTGACTAAAATGCAAAACTGTCCTCTATGTTTGTGCCTGTGTGATGTTTTCGTTCTTGAGTGTAGCTAATTAGCAATCTCCTCCCTCAAGTTACAATTTAGGGTTTAGGGTTTACCTACACCCTAATTGTACCTTGAGGAAGAGTTTTGGCTGATACCTAAACTCATGGACGGAAATGTCACGAGTGGATAAACGGGAGTTTTTCATTTTAGTCTAATTAATTCCTGATCTATATTGTTTGTACATAGAATTGGGGGATTAGGTACTTGACGTCAATGTCCCCTTGTCCCGTTTTGCATATGATAACATTTCTCGAAGATTTGGTTATTACGTTTGTAGCATAAATCAATAGTTGAATGCAGTATAAAGGGTAGTTGTCCCTCGGCTACTGCTTCACTTTATTATCCTCACTTTTGCTGTTATATGCTTGTTTCCCTAGCTTTGCTCTACAACATATCGAAATGGGATCATATTAATTACAAATATAGATTCACTGATATTAGAGTGGAACTTTTTTAAGTTCAGTCTCCTAATCAACTTTCTTTTACAGTGTAGTGTATTAGCTTTTTCTTGACCTTGTTAAAAATGGTAGTGCGATTGTATCATAATCCATATGATATCTACTCCATATTGTCGAAAAATTTCGTGCATTTAAGATTCTTGATATGTCAAATGCACTATATTCCATTGTTCTTACTGGTGTAGGTGACGGAGACCGGAGTGGAAGTTCTAACAGCACGCCTGCCCACATCACCCAACATGTTTCCCTGGCTAAAGTCATAGGTGCCTTCCCATTATTGTGGAGTCAAAGTGGACAAGTAGGATTCCAGCATAATGATACAAATAATGGTGTAATTCATTGAGGGCTGATTTATTTACTCATTTGTTGGATTAGATTGTGGTGTATTTGTATACTAGTAGACGAAATTTTGGCATAGACTAAATGATTTCTTTGACTTCAAGTTACTACAGGGATTTTTTGATTATGTGATTAAGGGTGTAAATGAGTTAAACCGAAGCGAACAGAGAGTTGTTCGAATTCAACTCGAAACGTTAAATTTATACTCGAATTCGAATTGTATTTGAAAAATTCTACTCAGATTCAACTCGACTTGAATATTTATTACTCAAATTCGATCCGATTTGGATCGAATAATATTCAAACTACTCGCGAGTTTCAAATTCAAGTTCGCATTCGAGTTTTTACATAATAACTAGTTTTATAATAAATATAATTATAAATTGAATTTGTTATTTTACTTAGAAATGAGAAAATATATTTATTATTATACTTTACAAATATAAAATTACAATTAAAATTAAAAATAAAATAATAATAATTAATTATGTTAATTTGATTTAATGTTGTATATAATATAAGAGAATGTGTCGAGTATTTAATCGAATTTGTATCAATCGAGTACATATTGAATTACAATCGAGAATTCGAGTAGTTTGAATTTTAAACGTATAATTTTGTTCAAATTTTACTTATATTTTTATTCGAAATATTTTTTATACTCAGATTTGGATCATATTATTAACAAATTTGAGTTTCGTTTGTATTTTTTTGAGTCGAGTTCGAATCGAGTTCGAACTGTTTGGTTTGTTTACAGCCTTATATGTGATTGGGTTTGAGACGATTAAGTTTTATGCTATGAGGGTAACCTTGTCCATTGGTTTGTTTCAATTAATACATGAAAAATTTGAGTTTCGTTTGTATTTTTTTGAGTCGAGCTCGAATCGAGTTCGAACTGTTTGGTTTGTTTACAGCCTTATATGTGATTGGGTTTGAGAGGATTAAGTTTTATGCTATGAGGGTAACCTTGTCCATTGGTTTGTTTCAATTAATCCATGTGGGTGGCTCAAGCTGCTTGTAATAATTAATGCAGTTTGTTGGAAGAGAGAAAAATCTGGAGATGACCTTTAGACTTTTCAAAGGATATTGGTGGAGTATTACCTTGGAACTGCATTTATTGCTTTTCAACAAACTAAAATCTAAAAGCATCCTTTTGCATCTGTAAAAGAGAATGATGTTAGTGATTTTGGCAAGTCAGAAGTGTGCAAGAAATACACAGAATACTCATAATATAGATATGCTCACAAAAGTGTGAGAAGAAAAGTAAGAGATTGAGAAATACAAAGGATACTCATAACTAAAGGTGTAAATGAATCGAGTCGAGTATTGAGTTGTTCAGATTTGGTTCATAAAATTTATCGAGTATAAAATAATGTTTGATTGAGGCTCGTTTAGCTATCGAGTTGAAGCACGATCTCGAATCGAGCCCGAGCAGTTTGAATTTTTTGAACGAATATAATCCGAGTATCAATAGAAAATTACAATTTGAGAAGGTTCGAGTAATTTATCGAACTTTAAAATTTACTCATATTTGAATCATTTATATTTGAAATCGAGTTCGAATCGAACTTTTAGTCTAGTGAATACGAATTAAGCTCGACCTGTTTATTCATTTTATAGCCTTACTCATAATATAGATATGCTCACAAAAGAGTGAGAAAAAAAGTAAGAGAGAGCCACGCTTGTGAGTGAAGAAATTGTGCTGTAATCCTTTAGAAGCGTATTGAGAAGAAATCCTTGCAATCCCATTATGATATAGTTGAGATCGAAGGTCGGCTTGTGGTTTTCCCTTCACTTTGAGGGGTTTTTTTTAAGTTAAATCTGGTGTTTTGCTTGTATTCACTACTTTTTCTTTTCTTTTTATTATCTGCTCTCGTTCCGGTTTCCTTGAGCATAAGATCAGTGTATTGTGCATAGTCGCCACGTTTTGTATTGGCGAATAGGTCTCTGCATATTATGAGTATTTGTACGGATTATAAGCATTCTAAGTTGACGAGTGCACCTTTGTGGAGTTTATAAGCATTCTGAGCAGGCGAGTGCATCTTTGTGCAGTTTATAAGCATTTTGTGCATATGATTTGAACAGCAGAGCACAACAAAGTGGTGCGGCGGTACAACAAAAACAAAAGTTAGTAAGGGTAAACTTGTTGACCTACTTCCAAATTTTATCTTTACTTCTACATTTTTGAAATTATTTTTTTTTCTACAAAAATAAAAAATAGAAGCAAAATTCCTTTTGGCAAGAAAAAAATGAAAACAATAAAAATTTACCTTTTCAATTTTGACAACATGTGTAGTCATTCTAATGATATAAAAATCAACAACTTTATCGTTAACTAGGGAAAAGATATGCCAACATAAAACATAAAATAACTAATGTTTAGGTTCGAGTAAACGTCATATAACATACTATTGACACGGGTTAATGGCATATTTGATTATTAAATAAGTATAAAGAGATCACGTAGTTCGAAGTCTTCCAATACCAATCTCAAGTTTATAGTTAACTATATAGGGAAAATATATGCCGAAATAAAACATAAAATAACTAATGTTTAGACTCAAGTAAACATATCATATAACAGACTATGGATACGAATTAATAGTATATTTGATGAGGTCATCACAAGCTCGGGAATGCATGGCGGCTATGGAGCGGACTCGGTGCAAGTTCCGGTTGGACCCGTGACGAGAGCACGAGCTAAACGCTTCAAGGAAGGGCTTCATGGTTTGATTCGAGAGATGAGGGATGAAATTGGTTCGAGTTCGAAGGCTAGTAAGATGGAATATAAATACGTAAATGTATTGCAAGTGTACGAGCCAAGTCAAGACGCGAAGGAAGCAAGAGGATCCAGAGTTTTTGAGAAAGTCGAATCCGAATTGGAAGGATTCCAACTACTTTTCTAATTCAAATTTGGACATGGATTTCCTTAATTATTAGGCTATTTATTTTCAGCATGTTTTAGATTCCTACTATAATTAGAATGTTTGATAAGTAGGATTTAATTTCCTTATTGTTTAATAGTTAGGATATGTTGGTTTCCAAATTAATTTGGTAAGCTAGGATTTGATTTCCAGTTGATTTTATAATTCCTATTAGGATTAGGATTACTTTTGAGTAGTATAAATAGGGGACATAGATGATGTATTTGATACACTTCAATCAGATTTATTCAATACAATTATTTGTGAGATTATTCTCTACTTTGGTTCTTTGAAGAATTCCTAGGTTATTTCTAGTTTTTCTTTGAGATTCAAATTTGACTTATCATACAACAATACATAGTTGTGTGTGGCGTCTTCTACCGCACTAATCGTCGATTGTATCGAGATTACCGCTTACATATAAGCGAGGGGTCAAGGTGTCGTTGGTGTCCATTCAACGCAGATTTCCAAGGCGAGCAATTGTACCAAGATTACCGTCTATATATAGACGAGGGGTTAAGGTGTTGTAAGCTATCCACCGTTCAACTTTGCTAGAAACGATCCGGGCGACGACCACCTCACGCAAGCGTGCCGTGGAGTCTATCATTTGGTATCAAAGCTAAGTTCCTAGCGAGTTACTTATCCTTTATTTTTCGTGTTTGAATATATATTGAAGAAAAAAAAAAGTTCAAAAAAAAAAAAAAAAAAACGTTAAAAAAAAAACGTGAAAAAAAAATCGTGAGAAAAAAAAAATAGTGAGAAAAAAAAAATTATTTGTTGCGATTAAGTGTGTTATCATTGAGATATTCATACCTCCTATAATTGTTTCGTGATAAGTTATTTTTGAATTGATTTGAAAACTGTGATATTATTTAGGAATTCAAAAAGAACCTAAAAGAGAGAATTTGAGTGGTAAAAGGCAAGAGTAGTGAGAATATTAGAGGGTAAAAGCCTAGTTGAGTGCATACACGAGAGATTCATCATTGTTGAGCGAAACACGTAAGGGAGTGGTAAGGAAAATTATTGTTTTTCTACTAACCTTTGTTTTGCAGCTAATCATGTCTGGTATGAAGGATAAGGGGTTGTTTGGAGAAGGATCTACAACAAAAGATCAAAAGGGTGAATCGAAAATAGACACGGACGTCCTATTACAGCAAGTAATTCGGAAGTTGGATCTCTTTGATAATAGATTTTGAGAGGTTGGAAAGCATTCAAAGGGAGCATTCACAGATTATTATGGGCTCTCAAAAAAAGGAGAAGGTTCAGAAAAGGGAGAATAGGAACAACGAGGAGGATTCCTACGAAGAGGATTTTGACCTAGATCTTCGAAGGCGATTTGAGGCCAGGGACAGAAGATATAGGGATAGAGAAGATAGGAATCGGGTAGATGATAACTTGGGAAGTATTAAATTAAAGATTCCATCTTTCCAAGGGAGGAGTGATCCTGAGGCTTATCTTGATTGGGAGAAGAAGATAGAATGGGTTTTTGAAGTTCAAAACTATTCGGAGTGCAAGAAGGTACAGTTGGCAGCTACAGAATTTACAGATTATGCCGTCACTTGGTGGGATCAATTGAAAACTAGTAGGATGAGATATGGTGAGCGGCCAATTGAGACTTGGGCTGAGATGAAGACAGTTATGAAGAAAAGATTTGTACCAAGCCACTATCATCGGGATTTGTTTCGGAGTTTGCAGACTTTGAAGCAAGGGAGTAGGAGCGTGGAAGACTACTACAAGGAGATGAAGATGTTAATGGCTAGAGCTAACATCGATGAGGATAGCGAGGCGACAATGGCTCGATTTTCAGCAGGTTTAAATTGGGATATAGCTGATTTGGTGGAGCGACATCATTACGTGGCATTGGAGGATATGGTGCACATGGCCACAAAGATTGAGAAGCAGCTTAAGAGGAGAGGTGGTCCAAAGTCAAATCCTACCACAAGCTCATCATGGAAGTCTAATGTTGTGAAACGTGAGGAAAAGCCATTTGTGAGCAAGCCTAAAGTGGAGCCAAAGCAAGAGACGACTAACCGTGGATTGCAAGGTAAAACTGAGAAACCTTCTTTTAGTCGTAATAGAGATATTATATGCTTTAAATGTCAAGGAAGGGGACATATTTCCAGCCAATGTCCTAATCAAAGAACTATGTTGTTACGTGACGATGGGGAGGTGGAGACAGAGGAAGAGGAAAGTGTCAATGATTCTATGCCACCTTTAGAGGAGATAGATGAGGATGCTATACATGGGGAGATTCTAGTCACTAGAAGAGCACTTAGTACACAGGTGAAGGAGGAAAGCAAAGAACAACGAGAGAATCTTTTTCATACTAGGTGTCTTGTGAATGGGAAGATCTGTTGTGTAGTCATAGATGGAGGTAGTTGTACGAACGTGGCTAGTACGACTATGGTAGAGAAATTGGGATTGGCTACATCCAAACATCCACAACCGTATCGATTGCAATGGCTCAATGACAGTTCAGATATAAAGGTGACCAAGCAGGTGTTGGTTCCATTCTCTATTGGGCGATATGTGGATAAGATTTTGTGTGATGTGGTGCCTATGCAGGCAGGGCATTTGTTGCTTGGTAGACCATGGCAGTTTGATCGGAGAGTTTACACATGATGGTTTCACTAATGAGTATTCGTTTGTGCATGAAAAGAGAAAAATTACTTTACGTCCTATGTCACCACAACAAGTGCATGAGGATCAGATTCACTTGCAGAAAGATAATGTACAAAAAAAAGAGAGTGATGAAAAGAAAAATCAAGAGGGACAAAATAGTGAGCGAAAAAATAAGAGAGAAAAAGAAAGAGAGAAAGAAAGAGAAGATGAGAGAAAAACAAATATCTATGCAAAAAAAAGTGATGTGAGGCGAGCGTTGATTTCTAAACAGCCGATGATTATACTTCGGTATAAGGAGGCGCTTTTGAATACTAACGCTAACAGTTTATCTTTGCCTAGTGTTGTTTCTTCTCTCTTGCAGGATTATGCAGATGTGTTTCCCGTGGAGCTACCTCAAGGATTACCACCTATTCGGGGAATTGAACATCAGATTGATTTCGTGCCCGGTGCTACCATTCCGAATCGACCAGCTTATCGGAGCAATCCCGAGGAGACGAAGGAGTTGCAAAAGCAAGTTGGTGAGCTAATGGAGAAAGGGTTCGTAAGGGAGAGTATGAGTCCGTGTGCAGTTCCTGTGATTTTGGTGCCAAAGAAGGATGGGAAATGGCGAATGTGCATCGATTGTCGAGCGGTAAATAATATTACGGTAAAATATCGACATCCCATTCCTCGTTTAGATGATATGTTAGATGAATTGCATGGATCTTGTGTGTTTTCAAAAATTGATTTAAAAAGTGGGTATCATCAAATTCGTATGAAAGAAGGGGATGAATGGAAAACAGCTTTTAAAACAAAGTATGGTTTGTATGAGTGGTTAGTGTTACCTTTCGGTTTAACTAATGCTCCTAGTACTTTCATGCGTCTAATGAATCATGTTTTGCGTCCGTTCATAGGCAAATTTGTTGTTGTGTATTTTGATGATATTCTGATTTATAGCAAAAACTTGGAAGAGCATGCATTGCATTTAAAATCTGTTTTAGATGTACTTCGTAAAGAAAAGTTGTTTGCTAACATGGATAAATGTACATTTTGCACGGATAGAATTGTGTTTCTTGGCTTTGTTGTGAGTTCACAGGGAGTTCAAGTCGATGAGGAGAAGATACGTGCAATCCGGGAATGGCCGAGTCCAACAAATGTGAGCCAAGTTCGAAGCTTTCATGGATTGGCTAGTTTTTACCGACGGTTCGTGAGGAACTTCAGCGACATCACAACACCATTAACGGAAGTGATCAAGAAAAGTGTAGGGTTTAAATGGGGTGATGAACAAGAAAAAGCGTTTAAATTGATTAAAGATAAATTGACTAACGCTCCTTTGCTTGTCTTACCTAACTTTGCTAAAACCTTTGAAATTGAGTGTGATGCTTCAGGTTTGGGAATTGGAGCTGTGTTGATGCAGGAAGGGAAGCCAGTGGCGTACTTCAGTGAGAAGTTAAATGGGGCAGCCCTAAACTATCCTACTTATGACAAGGAGATGTACGCATTGGTGCGAGCGTTGGAGACATGGCAGCACTACCTATGGCCTAAAGAGTTCGTGATTCACACCGATCATGAATCATTGAAGTACTTGAAGGGTCAGCACAAATTGAACAAAAGGCATGCGCGATGGATGGAGTTTATCGAGACATTTCCATATGTCATTCGATACAAGCAAGGAAAAGAAAACGTCGTAGCAGATGCTTTGTCTCGGAGGTATGTGTTGTTAAATACTCTTGATACGAAATTACTTGGTTTTGAACGAATCAAAGACTTATATGTTAATGACCATGATTTCTGTGAGGAGTTTAAAACTTGTGAGAAGAATGTTGTAGGTAAATACTTCAAAATTGATGGATTTTTGTTTCGTGAGAATAAATTGTGTATACCTGCATGTTCTTTACGTGAGTTGCTAGTTAGAGAGTCACATGGGGGAGGATTAATGGGTCATTTTGGTGTTGACAAAACTTTATTTGTCTTAAAAGAACATTTTTATTGGCCTCATATGAAACGAGATGTGGAAAGAATTTGTGATAGATGCATTACTTGTCGTCAAGCTAAATCTTGTGTTCAACCCCATGGATTGTATACACCACTGCCTATATCTAGTGAACCTTGGGTTGACTTATCTATGGATTTTGTGTTGGGTTTACCTAGGTCTAAGCATGGTCATGATTCTATATTTGTGGTCGTGGATAGATTTTCAAAGATGACACATTTTATTCCATGTCACAAAACTGATGATGCATCCCATGTTGCTGATTTATTCTTTAGGGAAATTGTACGTTTGCATGGCATGCCTAAAACAATTGTTTCAGATAGAGATACTAAATTTTTGAGTTATTTTTGGAAGACATTGTGGTGTAAATTGGGTACTAAACTGTTATTTTCAACTACATGTCATCCTCAAACTGATGGACAAACAGAAGTAGTAAATAGGACTTTATCTGCATTGTTAAGGGCAATCATTAAGAAAAATATTAAGCATTGGGAGGAATGTTTTACCACATGTTGAGTTTGCTTATAATAGATCTGTTCATTCTGCTACTAATTATTCGCCATTTGAAATTGTGTATGGGTTTAATCCTTTAACTCCATTGGATTTATCTCCATTACCTGTTTCTGAGTATACTAACATGGATGGAAAGCAAAAGGCTGAGTTTGTTAAGCAGATACATGAGAAGGCACGATTCAACATTGAGAGGAGGACGGAGCAATACACAAAACATGCCAACAAGGGTCGACGTCAAGTTGTCTTTGAACCGGGAGATTGGGTGTGGTTACACATGCGGAAAGAAAGATTCCCTGTTCAACGACGCTCAAAATTGCTTCCTAGAGGAGATGGACCGTTTCAAGTTCTTGAGCGCATTTATGACAATGCCTACAAATTGGATTTACCCGGTGAGTATAATGTTAGTGCAACATTCAATGTTATTGACCTAAGTCCGTTTGATGTAGGTGACGATTTGAGGACAAATCCTTCTCAAGAGGAGAGGAATGATGAGGTCATCACAAGCTCGGGAATGCATGGCGGCTATGGAGCGGACTCGGTGCAAGTTCCGGTTGGACCCGTGACGAGAGCACGAGCTAAACGCTTCAAGGAAGGGCTTCATGGTTTGATTCGAGAGATGAGGGATGAAATTGGTTCGAGTTCGAAGGCTAGTAAGATGGAATATAAATACGTAAATGTATTGCAAGTGTACGAGCCAAGTCAAGACGCGAAGGAAGCAAGAGGATCCAGAGTTTTTGAGAAAGTCGAATCCGAATTGGAAGGATTCCAACTACTTTTCTAATTCAAATTTGGACATGGATTTCCTTAATTATTAGGCTATTTATTTTCAGCATGTTTTAGATTCCTACTATAATTAGAATGTTTGATAAGTAGGATTTAATTTCCTTATTGTTTAATAGTTAGGATTTGGTTTCCAAATTAATTTGGTAAGCTAGGATTTGATTTCCAGTTGATTTTATAATTCCTATTAGGATTAGGATTACTTTTGAGTAGTATAAATAGGGGACATAGATGATGTATTTGATACACTTCAATCAGATTTATTCAATACAATTATTTGTGAGATTATTCTCTACTTTGGTTCTTTGAAGAATTCCTAGGTTATTTCTAGTTTTTCTTTGAGATTCAAATTTGACTTATCATACAACAATACATAGTTGTGTGTGGCGTCTTCTACCGCACTAATCGTCGATTGTATCGAGATTACCGCTTACATATAAGCGAGGGGTCAAGGTGTCGTTGGTGTCCATTCAACGCAGATTTCCAAGGCGAGCAATTGTACCAAGATTACCGTCTATATATAGGCGAGGGGTTAAGGTGTTGTAAGCTATCCACCGTTCAACTTTGCTAGAAACGATCCGGGCGACGACCACCTCACGCAAGCGTGCCGTGGAGTCTATCATTTGGTATCAAAGCTAAGTTCCTAGCGAGTTACTTATCCTTTATTTTTCGTGTTTGAATATATATTGAAGAAAAAAAAAGTTCAAAAAAAAAAAAAAAAAAAACGTTAAAAAAAAAAACGTGAAAAAAAAATCGTGAGAAAAAAAAATAGTGAGAAAAAAAAATTATTTGTTGCGATTAAGTGTGTTATCATTGAGATATTCATACCTCCTATAATTGTTTCGTGATAAGTTATTTTTGAATTGATTTGAAAACTGTGATATTATTTAGGAATTCAAAAAGAACCTAAAAGAGAGAATTTGAGTGGTAAAAGGAAAGAGTAGTGAGAATATTAGAGGGTAAAAGCCTAGTTGAGTGCATACACGAGAGATTCATCATTGTTGAGCGAAACACGTAAGGGAGTGGTAAGGAAAATTATTGTTTTTCTACTAACCTTTGTTTTGCAGCTAATCATGTCTGGTATGAAGGATAAGGGGTTGTTTGGAGAAGGATCTACAACAAAAGATCAAAAGGGTGAATCGAAAATAGACACGGACGTCCTATTACAGCAAGTAATTCGGAAGTTGGATCTCTTTGATAATAGATTTGAGAGGTTGGAAAGCATTCAAAGGGAGCATTCACAGATTATTATGGGCTCTCAAAAAAAGGAGAAGGTTCAGAAAAGGGAGAATAGGAACAACGAGGAGGATTCCTACGAAGAGGATTTTGACCTAGATCTTCGAAGGCGATTTGAGGCCAGGGACAGAAGATATAGGGATAGAGAAGATAGGAATCGGGTAGATGATAACTTGGGAAGTATTAAATTAAAGATTCCATCTTTCCAAGGGAGGAGTGATCCTGAGGCTTATCTTGATTGGGAGAAGAAGATAGAATGGGTTTTTGAAGTTCAAAACTATTCGGAGCGCAAGAAGGTACAGTTGGCAGCTACAGAATTTACAGATTATGCCGTCACTTGGTGGGATCAATTGAAAACTAGTAGGATGAGATGTGGTGAGCGGCCAATTGAGACTTGGGCTGAGATGAAGACAGTTATGAAGAAAAGATTTGTACCAAGCCACTATCATCGGGATTTGTTTCGGAGTTTGCAGACTTTGAAGCAAGGGAGTAGGAGCGTGGAAGACTACTACAAGGAGATGGAGATGTTAATGGCTAGAGCTAACATCGATAAGGACAGCGAGGCGACAATGGCTCGATTTTCAGCAGGTTTAAATTGGGATATAGCTGATTTGGTGGAGCGACATCATTACGTGGCATTGGAGGATATGGTGCACATGGCCACCAAGATTGAGAAGCAGCTTAAGAGGAGAGGTGGTCCAAAGTCAAATCCTACCACAAGCTCATCATGGAAGTCTAATGTTGTGAAACGTGAGGAAAAGCCATTTGTGAGCAAGCCTAAAGTGGAGCCAAAGCAAGAGACGACTAACCGTGGATTGCAAGGTAAAACTGAGAAACCTTCTTTTAGTCGTAATAGAGATATTGTATGCTTTAAATGCCAAGGAAGGGGACCTATTTCCAGCCAATGTCCTAATCAAAGAACTATGTTGCTACGTGACGATGGGGAGGTGGAGACAGAGGAAGAGGAAAGTGACAATGATTCTATGCCACCTTTAGAGGAGATAGATGAGGATGCTATACATGGGGAGATTCTAGTCACTAGAAGAGCACTTAGTACACAGGTGAAGGAGGAAAGCAAAGAACAACGAGAGAATCTTTTTCATACTAGGTGTCTTGTGAATGGGAAGATCTGTTGTGTAGTCATAGATGGAGGTAGTTGTACGAACGTGGCTAGTACGACTATGGTAGAGAAATTGGGATTGGCTACATCCAAACATCCACAACCGTATCGATTGCAATGGCTCAATGACAGTTCAGATATAAAGGTGACCAAGCAGGTGTTGGTTCCATTCTCTATTGGGCGATATGTGGATAAGATTTTGTGTGATGTGGTGCCTATGCAGGCAGGGCATTTGTTGCTTGGTAGACCATGGCAGTTTGATCGGAGAGTTACACATGATGGTTTCACTAATGAGTATTCGTTTGTGCATGAAAAGAGAAAAATTACTTTACGTCCTATGTCACCACAACAAGTGCATGAGGATCAGATTCACTTGCAGAAAGATAATGTACAAAAAAAAGAGAGTGATGAAAAGAAAAATCAAGAGGGGCAAAATAGTGAGCGAAAAAATAAGAGAGAAAAAGAAAGAGAGAAAGAAAGAGAAGATGAGAGAAAAACAAATATCTATGCAAAAAAAAGTGATGTGAGGCGAGCGTTGATTTCTAAACAGCCGATGATTATACTTCGGTATAAGGAGGCGCTTTTGAATACTAACGCTAACAGTTTATCTTTGCCTAGTGTTGTTTCTTCTCTCTTGCAGGATTATGCAGATGTGTTTCCCGTGGAGCTACCTCAAGGATTACCACCTATTCGGGGAATTGAACATCAGATTGATTTCGTGCCCGGTGCTACCATTCCGAATCGACCAGCTTATCGGAGCAATCCCGAGGAGACGAAGGAGTTGCAAAAGTGCTATGTTTGTGTGCCATGGAGGAGACGACGACCACCTCACGCAAGCGTGCCGTGGAGTCTATCAATATTTGATTCTTAAATATACACTAATTTATAATTGAGATCACTTAGGCTATGTTTGTTTGCGAAGATTACATTTGGGATATAACTATTAATCCCAAGTGTCTTGTTTGTTTTTAAATTTGAGCTTGAGACTATTAGTCCAAGGATTATAAAATAACTTAAGATGAGGGATTATTTAATACCATGTCTAGCTAGGTATTATAATCCCATTATGAAGGATTAAAACATAACATGAGATTATTTTAAGTTATCCCATGAATAATCCCATGAAAAACAAACATGTGATTAGAACTATTTAATCCTAGGATTAATAGTTTTGGGATTATAATTCATGGAATTATAATCCCGGGATTATAATCCTTACAAACAAACATGTCCTAAGTGAGATCACTTTATTCGAAGTCTTCCGATACCAATCTCAAGTATCATCAAGTAATCAATACAGAATAAAAAAAAGTCTGGTGAAATATTGACATGCTTTGGCCAAGTAGCATTATATCCTTCTAAAATTCTTTAAAAAGATGAAAGAGAAACAAACTACTCTCTCATTCAATATAAATAGTCGTGTTAGAAAAGAAAATTTATCAATTTATTTATCGTTTATAATTTTTAGGAGAATAACTTATGTACTTTCCTATATACTCCTAAATTTTATCAATTTTTCAAAAAATTATCTCTTATATTTTTAGTTCCTAACTTCTCATAAAAGGGTGATAAATTTTCTTATAAATTTAATCATAAAGTGATAGTACTAAATAATTTTCTCAATAAATATGCACGAAGTTAAAACAATTACTATTATGAAATGGAAGGAGTAGTATTTAGTTTATCAATAAACACTTGAATCTTTATAATTATTATTATTTTTTATAAAGTTTACAACGATAGATAAAACAATTTAGCATATTTATATATATATTATATATATATATATATATATTATATATATATATATATATATATAGAAATGACATAAAAAAGAAATGGAAGGTGTAATTTTATGTCGGGTTGAGATGTGACTATGCAATTATAGTTTCTGATTTTTTTTTATCAAATAGTCTAATCGATTAAAATATATTGAAATTGTAAATTGTTATAAATAAAAGATCACAATATAAAGAATTGAAATGGTAAAATTTTCAAACATAATAACAAATAATAAGGAAAATGACCAATCGTAGTAACTAGTGGACACTAAATAAAATCTTGAAAAACAGTAGTAATCCCAAAATAATAATAGAATATGCAGATTTGAGCAGTTCTTCAATATGAGTAAAGGAAGAACTGACCATCATGATAACGCCATACCCAAATTTAAACAATCTATCTTCAACCATTCACGCATCGAAAAAATTCTTACGAATGAAAAAAATCTCTCAACTGGAGAATTGAACTCCCAAGAGATGACAATGAAATCCTCTCGCAAAGAGAAAAAAATCAATCATATCATAGAGAAAACAAATCTCACAAAAGGAAAAAATAAACTCCACATGAAGGGAGAAATTATTAGAGCACAAAAAGGGAGATCTAGGGTAGGGTCTCTCCAAAATAAGTAAAGTCATTCCCAGATCTAATACGGAGGCTAGAATTTTTGTCTAGAGAGAATAGAGAGAAAAGAGGAGGAAAAATAGAAGAGGAAATAAATACGTGTTAATTTGAGACCTATTTCTGAGCTTAATCTAAACTTTCACGCATCGTCTCAAGTTTTAGAACATCAAATTTAATATGTTGGTTATTGACGACGACAAATTAAATTTTCATGAATTTGTATACCATAATAAATGCGGTTTATATATTTTAGACTAAAATAAAGAGTAATGTTATGAACATAAATTATACATTAAAATTGTGCACAGATAAACCTGTTGAATACCCATATTTTACCAAATTATTGGTAAAATATAATTAAAAAAGAATAGACTAAAATGTTCTTAAGTTATTTAACACTAACATGTATTTATCAAGGGTATCATGGACCTTATTGCAGGACTAATATCATGGCGACACGTGGCTAATAAATTGACGTGGCTAATAATTGAAGCAATTATATTCCTTAATTTCCAGTACTATCAATAGTTTTAGGAAGTTGAGGGGGATCAAGGATGAGGAAGTTACACTAGTTATCAAAGAAAAGGAAATTATAAAGAGGCCATATCAGGATCAACTTTACATTAACAAATCAGAGCGACAACTCTTTTCAGAGTTTCTATCTTAAGAATAGACTTGGTCATCTGCCGGGCGCATTGCCAGGAGGTTTAGAAAGTAGGAATTGTAACGCCCCTAAATATTGGTACCTTCAAATTACATTGCCAGATATATGCTTTTAGTACTAGTACTGGTGCTCAAGAAATTAATTTCAATAGCTGATGAGACCACAAATTATTGGAGCCACATACTCCAACTTATCCAATTAAATTTCTATCTTCTTCGTTTTTGGGTCTAAACTCTTAAGAGGGTTAATTAAAACCTTTTGAAGGTTAATTAAAGCTTGACCAATCCCAACTTGCAAATGGCTTTTGAAGTGAATTTACATGCATTTTTTAAAACTAATAAGTGGAATTGGTTATTAAGGCATCCATTACAAATTACATGTATGTACTTGGATGAGTATCCCATAGGGTTGATATCAACCGGTAAAAAATGTTAGGGACTTAGGGATAGGCCAATTTTCTTACATCAATATGCCTTAGATATTAAAATGATACATAGACCATCACACAATAGTTATTAAGTGCAGATATGTTTAAATAAAATTAATTGTCATGTTCGCAACATTTTGGCCTATTAATATCAACTCCTTGATCGCATATTCTTTATGTGTAGACTCTTTTTCTGGTCTGCCAAATCAATGTATGTGGATATGTGGCAACTTGTATGAAACAAATTATATTCAAAATTAGAAAAGATTGTATTAGAGTTTAAATCAAGAAACACTAAGGATTCCTACTCCTAGTCCTTTGACTTGAATTAATGATTTCTTTTTAAAATTATTTTACTGAGTAGCTCATCGTCAGCCAAACCCTAAATATTTCACAATAATATGGAGTTTACAACAACGTTCTCTCTCATTAGCATAAAAAAAAGTCCAAATTGAATGGAAATCGGTGGTTAACGGAGGATCAACCGAAGCAACTGTATATTAATTAATATACTCTAATTTTGCATGTCAGCTGTTTGAATTTTGTTTTGCCTTTAGTATTGGACAGCTCCTGGGGAGATGAAATTACACCCAGTAGAAGTTTAGATATATAGTCCTTTTTGCTTCGTCTAGTTACATTTCTTTTAGGGTGACTATTATTGAATCTGTCCTTTGACTTGAATTAATGATTTCATTTTAAAAATAAAATGAAATAAAATTTGCCGTTTGATAAAGAAAATCTACTACTCGATGAAAATCCCAACAAGCTTGGAAGACATAAGAAAGTCTATTGTATTTATTTATTCACAGGAATTAAACTTAATACTCCATCAAGATATTGAAAGATTATCTATGTATTCGTCTAAATTTATTCATTATTAATTAATGTTTCTAATAAAAAATGTTTATTTAATAATGTTTATATACATCTCTTCGTCTTCAATGAGGGCTCGACAAGCCATTAATTCTTAATATGCATAATAGCTTAGCAATAGATAACATTATTCTAACAGTTAGACCTTTTTTTGATATAGATTCTCTATTCCTAATTGTTACGACCTGAAAAATACTGAAAAGAAAGAAAGAGACAAGTGATGAAAACCTCCCTACTTTTCATGCTACTGGAAGAAAAACAAGAAAAAAACTATGTGATTGTTCGTCTATTAATGGTGCATTAAGAAGTTCTAAACGTACTAAACGTACTTGATAATTTTATTTATTTAATAATAATTTATTTTAAATATAATTTATTTAACTTGTAATGTATTAAGAGTTCAGATTCAATGTACCAAAAATATTACGTTACTAATTTAAAAAATCTCTCTCCCTCTTCTCTCATCATTGTCCTTTATTTTATCATTGTCCAAACGTTGCTGAGGAAAGACGTTGAAGTGTTTTATTTTATCATTGTCCTTTCTCTGCATGCATGTGTGATTGCATGTTTTTTAGAACTTGTGCTATTAGCTGCTCATGTTTTAACTTAAGTTTTTCTTCTTTATTTTGGTGTTTTGTAATTCTTGTGGCATTATCCAAAAATTATGGATTTTTTCCACTTTTATAATTATATTTTGGGTATTAATAATGAACTTCATTTTGTCGATTAAAAAAAAGAGAAGAAGAAGAAAATTTTCTCCCAAATTAGTCACATGCGGCTCACATTATTGACATTACGGGTTTGACCATATATTTATAAGCCATAACCCTCTTGACTTTTTAAATATTAATTTAAGTCATTTTTTTTCTGTTGTCCATGTTCGCCAGTGTAAAGAAAAACTCCTTAAAAGCTTAAAAATTAATAAAAAGGGAATTTACATTTACTCCTATTTCTAAACCGCGGAGATAAAGGCAACCATGTGGTATATCCCGGTAATTTAACCTAATTGGCCTTATATGTTAGGTCCTTTAGATCTCACAAAAAACACAATGGAGTAGCAGCTAAGAATGTGTGTAAGATGGATTTGGCTCCCCTCCCTAATACCTTGTGTCTAATTCCATTCAATACAACAATTATTTAATCTTAATAATTTTGTTAATAATGATCAAAATATATTAATCGATAGTTGATGATATTAAGATCAATCTTACTATAAATTAAAATTATTATAAATATTTTTACCATTAAAAATTGAAAAGAATTTTTAACCATTGAAATTTTGATGAAAAATCCACATGTAGCAGCTAAGAATGTGTGTAAGATGGATTTGGCTCCCCTCCCTAATACCTTGTGTCTAATTCCATTCAATACAACAATTATTTAATCTTAATAATTTTGTTAATAATGATCAAAATATATTAATCGATAGTTGATGATATTAAGATCAATCTTACTATAAATTAAAATTATTATAAATATTTTTACCATTAAAAGTTGAAAAGAATTTTTAACCATTGAAATTTTGATGAAAAATCCACATGTTCATCAAATGGTAAAAAAATGTTGGATTACCTTTATTTTTGGAACAATTATATATCAGAATATAGATTCATTCAATTATTATAATCTATTTTAAATTCAAACTTCCTTGTATTCAACAATTGGTTAAATCTTCCTTAAGACTAGGATCTTTCCTTATATTTATATGTGAATTAGTTTTCCTTAACCTTATATGTATAACTCTCTTGATTAATGAGAATAACATGCTTCATTATGTTTTGTGTTACTGTTTATATGGTATCAGAGCCAATGAAGCCTGGGGACTGAGCCATGTACACTATTTCTGATAAATTGCCTTGAAGGAAGGCGTTGCTAATGTCTAATTGGCGAAGGGACCACCCATTGCTGACAGCAAGACTAAGCACTAGCTAGTCGGACAGTAGTTGGCTCAGCCCCCTAGTGGGAGCTGTCGTTAAAACTCCAAAATTAATACCTTACTTCAAGCACAAAAATTAGTATATCAATAAGCAAGGGTCGATCCCATAGAGAGTTAATTGCTTTATATTTATCCTAATGTTTCTTAATATAACTATACAGAAATAAGAATAAACAATGAATTAAAGACTTCAGTTCTTCAGTTCAGTGGCACCTTTTTACAATAATGAAGTAATCAAGTTTAACAATATTTATTCTTCAATGAAACTAACAGTCCTAGATAACAATAAGCTCTGCTATCTAAAATTTCCCTTAGATTATCACTCAATGAAACAAGCTCTTCACAAGATTCTAACTATCATACAACGTAGAACAAGCTCTCTAGATTTAATATAATAGCAACATTAAGAACTAGGAAATTAGACTATTCTAAGCAATAATCACACAAGCTCGGATTATTTAACTTGTCTTCTGATAATCTTAGCAATACCCAAAAGTTTGTCCATAATCATGTATTACTAATTACTACTTATGATTAGGAACAATATCAATTACACATAATACTGTAGTGCACCCGAAATTCGGGTCTTGTCTTTAAACCCAATTCCGGCGTGTCACGGTACTACCCATACAATAAACTCTCACTACATGAATATAATACAAAATTATTACAACATATTCTCATCTAATCCCAGATACGAAGACCTGTACTAATACATCAACAAATATTATTACTAAATTTAATAATATTACAACAAAAAATTTAGTCCTGCCACTTAACAGTTACTAACTCTTCTCTTCTTCGTACTAATTTGCCCCTTCGACTCTTGCTGTAAAAAGTTAGAATTTTTACAAGAGTGAGCATTCAATTGCCCAACAAGTATAAGTGGTTGAATAAACAACATCATAAGAATAGAATAACATCTGTCTGGAATCTTCAACAATTGAACAATAATTGTGAAGTCAAACGAATAAACAGAAATAATATAAATTCCTTATCATCTATTATTGCTAACATCATCATCACTATCACTATATTTAAAAACAATTAACATTAACCTGTTTCTCATCATAACTCTTGATTTCTAGGACTTAGTATTTTAAACAGTTCAATTAACGAACATTTCTTTGAATTGCACCTAAGTGCGAATATTGGTTTAACACGTTAATATTTATAATCGATATCACATCATTGCACGGGGTGAAATCATGATCACATCTACTTACAACAATACGTTATTGCACGGAGTGCAATTTATACTATCAATTGCCCAATTTATTTGATAAGGCACCATCATTTTAACACAATTCAAGAATTATTACAATTCACATATGCATCAATAATATTTCCCAATGGAAAAGCTCATCTCATCCTATCTTAGGAATTTCACGTAACTAATGAAATTCAAATATCAAAATATACATGTCTTTGCAATTTAGCATAACCTGAACATCTAGTACAATTATTAAAGAAATTGCACACGTTTAGCATCCACAAAATATATATAGACATTGCGTAACTTGAACTTTACATCACATAGCCTTCATAAGAAAATTATCATATGAAGGTAGAAAACTTGCTCAAATATAAATATTGAGTAAGTTAGGAAATTTGCCTTATGCGCTGCTTACAACTTACGCTATAATGCTCTTCAAATAACCTACACAATATCATTTATAAGAACATACCAATTAGCCAAATATGGACTTCATATTGGTTTACATACTAAAATTATAACTTTCATCTCATGTTGTTCGCGTTTTATAAATTAATAAATGCGATTAAGACTAAACATCTGTCGGCATCGCGTCGTTCGAAAATGTTACGACCCTTATCATCATCTATACTTATTGGTTTATACTAACCCCAATCCGTATATAATAATATTCGTTTCATTAGACTCGAAATACTTTTTAAGTACATTAACACTTTACACGGCGTTTCGATGTTTATACGTCACACACCTAATTCGCCTCCTTCACACATGCTTAGCATGATCATACAATTTTCTCATTCATCATTGATTAATGCTAATCATCATTATAATCCATAATATTTATATTTTATAACTTAGAATATCATTTTACATTATCGGGAGCATTACACGTGCTTACGCGTATGCCCGACACCCTCTGATTGCCTTCAATTACACATCAGTCCTACAAATGACCAATTTAGACCTTGCTACATACCTCAAATTGAAAAACTTAAAGAATGCAAGTTGTAGGTATACTCTTCCTCTTTCCGAATTATCTTGAATCACCTCAATCCGAGTTCGGATGAGAAGGTTATGCGTATTTTACTACAGAGGTCAAAACAGTCCACTCGGATATGTTTGCGCCTAACACGTGTCTAGTGCCGCAGTGCCACATTTTGCCTTATGATCGGCGCCGCAGTGCCATTCATCAGACCCAGAATCTGCAGAAACTTTCTAGTTCGCGATTCCGACCCTCTTCGACTCCGATCTTTATAACTTCTCCTATACACGTTCAAATTGGTCCATTTCGGACTCTATGAACTCCTAATTCATGGGGCTACAACATATCAAAAATTTAGAGCTACCCATTAACATTAATATGTCTAAATCTTAGGCCAAAGCACAAAGTTGTACTCTGTTTCAAGTGTTCTTGACGAACTTTACAAAAATCAACATCACGAATTCGTTTTAACTTCTTTTAATACCATTCCAACTGGGATATCTTCATAACCCATGGAATTATAACATTATACCAACACACACATTACCCAAACACGGAATCTAAGCTACAATTTGTAATAACCCGGATTTTTTAAGAAGGATAATTATAACAAGAATTTAATAAATAAAATTCTTTTATGAGGTGTAGAGGGTTGAATGTAAAATATGCATGTGTTATTTATATATTTATGTGATTTATGTGATAAGTGAATAAATATACGTGTATTATATATTTATCATCGATTAAGTGATGAGATGTGAGCTAAAAGTTAGTCAAAGCTAATTAATTTAATTGCTATGGACTAAGTGACGAAACGTATAATTGTATAGGAGGAGGTTAAAAAAAACTAGAAATTAAGTTCGGAGTGGGCTGTAAGGATGATGAAGAAGAAATGAGAAAGAATGTAACGACCGCGAGTCGAGAACACCCTTGTCATTTGGGTTTATCAATATTATGAAATATATTAAAATATTATTTTTATGTGATGTGCTTTAAGGTTATTTTATAACCTGGATGATGTGAATGTATGAATTTTTATACGTTGTTGAACCATATGAATAACTGGTTTCGCGAAAAATCGTAAAAATCACTATTCACGGGGCACGTTTCCCGAGACACTATTCATGCCAGGATATTTTTACGTCTTTTTCGATTTCTATTAATTTCGTTAATACGTGTACGCGAAGAAATAATTTTTTCAAGCGTAGAAAATTTTATTTGAGCCCGAACGAGATTTATTTCGTATTCGAAATGTATTATATGGGTGTCCCGAATAAATGAAGAAATCCCATAATTATTATTTTTACGCATCCCAATATTTTATGGGAGTACCCATTTTAATTTTAGGTAGAGTTATTAAGCAAATTTGGTACAAAAGTGAGAGTATTCGGGTATATTTTTGTGTATATGCGATAGATATTGGGAGACAATTATGCCTCAACCAATCAAAATTGGGCAAGTGTGACAATAGACCAATGGGAGAGTGCCAGAAGGCTTGTTGCGGCAACATGTTGGGCTAGCTCAATACACAATGTATTGGACATCCCATTCTTGCAACATTCCTCCTCAAATTTGTTTCCAAGGACTCGGGTTAGTCCCTCTCATTCACCCGAAGCCTTCCAATACTCCCATTCCATTTCTCCCATTGCTCTTCCAAGTTGGTTGTTGCAAGAATATGGAGATTATTCAAAGAGAAAGAGAGAGAGAAGTCAGAGAAAGGGAGAAAACCAAAGCTAGAAGAAGAGAGGAGAAGTGTACGGGTGGAACGAAGAAGAAGAAGAGAAGAGGAGAGAAGGCCAGAGGAAGTAGAAAGAGCTCTAGTAGCTCCATAATCATCTGAGTAGCAACAATTAGAGGTAACTACAAAACCTCAACCCATCTCCTTTCCATTTTTCAAATTTTTAGGTTTTGAAGCTTTTATGCTTGAGATTGATTTTCTTGCAATTGTTGTTATTTTTGTTGATTATGGTTGCTTGATAATGTTGTCAAGAGACCTTAAGTCATTAATAACATTAAAGTGGAACAAAAATGAAGAAAATCTGTACCTTTGCTTAATGGATGAAGAACTTTGGACAAAATGGACAATATGGACGTTTAGACCATTTTAGAGGATTTGAAACTTAGATTTCGTGTTGGTATTTTATGTTTGATGTAATAATGTTCTAGTTCCATGGGTTACGAAGTTAACCTAGTTGGAATATATTAAAACGGTGTTAAAATGAAGATTTGATGATGATTTTGGTGAAGAACACTAAGAACACAAAAACAGAGTGCAACTTGATATTTTGGCCTAAGATTTGGCCATGTTAATATTAATGGATAGCTCTAAATTTTTGATATGTTGTAGCCCCATAAGTTAGGAGTCCATAGAGTTCGAAATGGACTAATTTGAACGTGTATAAGAGAAGTTATGAAGATCGGAGTGAGAGAAGGTCGGAATCGCGTATTGGAAGAAACCCAGCTGGTTCTGGGCTGCATGAATGGCGCAGCTACGCCGTTCATAAGGCCAAATTGGGCGCAACTGCGCCGGACACGTGTCAGGCGTAGACGTGCCCGAGTCAACTATTTTGACCTCCTGTAGTAAAATGAGCATAACTTTCTCATACGAACTCGGATTGAGGTGATTCAAGATGATTCGGAAAGAGGAAGAGTAGACCTACAACTTTCGTTCTTTAAGAATTTTAATTTGAGGTCTATAGCAGGGCATAAAATGGCCATTTGTAGGACTGATATGTAATTATAGGCAATCGGAGGGTATCGGGTATGCGCGTAAGCACGCGTAATGCTTCCGACAATATAAAATGATGTTCTAAGTTTTAAAACATGAATATTATATATTATAATGATGATTAACTTTAATCATTGATGAGTTAGATAAGTGTATGAGCATGCTAAGTATGTGCGAAGGAGGCGAATTAAGCGTGTGACGTATAAACGTCGAAACGCCGTGTAAAATGTTAATGCACTTAAATAGTATTTCGATTCTAATGAAACGAACATTATAAGATACTGAGTGATGTTTTTATAAATCAATAGGAGTGGATGATTATAAATATGGATGATGATGAAGGTCGCGTAGTCTCCGTACGTCGCGACGTCGAGAAAATATTTTTGAGACTTGGCCGCATTATTAAATGCGAGCTATATAAAATTAGAAATAGTGTAATATTAACCAATTTATATATATGTGAAGCCTTCTTAGTGGCTAATTGGGATTTTTATTGTTAAATAAATTGTGTAGGATATTTGAAGGACGAATGGCCATAGCTTAGCAAGGAGCTCTTAAGGCAAGTTCTTTCAGTAACTTGTTGATTTGTTTAAATGTCGATGTACATGATTGCTAAATCTTTTATTGTTATGTGAATTAAATGCGGGCATGATTAAAGTGTACACGTTGTGCAACTATGTGGTTATGTTATTCTATATGGAACTTGAAATATTATAAATGTGCAGTACGAGATATATGATGCAAATTAAACTCGCATATTATAAGATGCATGATGTATACATATAGATACATTGCATAAAATTTATAATGCATGAATAAGATGCATAGTATGAGAATCATGATGCATGGATAAAATGCAAACTTATGTGTTACGTGAAACATGAAATGTGAAAACTGTTAGTTCTTGCTGAGCTGTCGTGCTCATTTTTGCAAAAATAAAACTTTTGCAGATTTACAATGCAATGCAATTATCTTAATATCGTGATGATAAGGATTAGAGGCGCATGGAAACAGGAAGATTGCTAAATGTTTCTTTATCGTAACTATTTAGCCGTGATGATGGTATATGATGTATGTGAAGTAGAATACTTAAATTTTGAATTAGAATTAGAAGGTATCCATTTCGGATCAAGAAGTGACTATATAAGTTACTTTGTATGATAGAGTAGTACGTTGACGATGATGTTTACAGGACATTTTATAATGAATGTTGGTTGTTAAATAACTTTACGAATATTCAGGAATGATTAATTCAGTGAGGATATTGTGTAAAGATTGTATTAAAGAAGAAGAATTTAATTTTTGTTGTAATATTATTAAATTTAGTAATATTATTTGTTGATGTATTAGTAAAGGTCTTCGTACATGGGATTAGACATGTGGACATATTGTAATAATATTGTAATTATATTCATGTAGTAAGAGTATGTTGTATGGATAGTACCGTGATGCGCCGGAACCGGGCTTAGAGGCTAAGAGCTGAATTTCGGGGGCGTTACACAATTCCTCTAAAAATGTCCACAATCCATGTTCTTGTTTAAATGTTCATTGTTCTTTCTCCATTAAGCAAATGTACGGATTTTCTTCATTTTTGTTCCACTTTAAAGGTATTAGTAGCTTACAAGGTCTCTGGACCACATTCTTAAGCAATCACAATCAACAAAAATGACCAAAAATTTTCAAAAAATTAAAACCCATCAAAATGGCTTCAAAGCTCATAAATGGAAGGAAACAGATTGAGGTTTGTAGTTACCTCTTGTTGTTGCTACTTAGAGGCTACTGAACTTCAACAAAAGCTTGAAGCTCTCTCCTCTTCTTCTTCTTGGCCTCCCACACTCCTTTTTCTTTTCTTTCTTCTTCACCCGCGTCTTCTCATTTCTTCTTCCTTCTTTATTTCTTCTCTTTTCTTCTTCTTCTCTCTACTGTAATACCTTCTCTCTCTATATTGCTTCTCTTACTATGTTAAACTTGCAAGGAACAATGAAGATGGAATGAGCAGATGGGGGACTGAATGGGCTTTGGGAGAAAGGAGAAGGGTTCACCCGAGCTCCCTTGAAATCATTCTTAAGGAATGTTTCCTTCAATTGGCTTCTTAATACAAATAGTTCGGAAGTGGCAACATAATGCCGACCACTTCCTCATTTCTTTTCTCTTATTGGTTAATAGAAATTGGTTGGTTGCCTCTTGGAGTATTATGCAAAAATAAGTACACATATACACAAAAATATATCCAAATACTCCCACTTTTGTACCAAATTTGTACAACAAAAATACCCATAATTAAAATGAATACTCCTATAAATTATTGGGATATGTAAAAATAATAACTATGGGGTTTGCTCATTTATTCGGATAATCCATATTAAACACTTCAGATATAATAAAATTCCGAACGAGCTCAAATAAAATTTCTGACGCTTGAAAAAATTATTTCTTCACGCACACGTCTGATTGCCTCCAATTACATATCAGTCCTATAAATGGCCAATTTAGACCTTGCTACAGACCTCAAATTGAAAAACTTAAACAACAAAAGTTGTTGGTCTACTTTTCCTCTTTCCTAATCATCTTGAATCACCTCAATCCGAGTTCGGATGAGAAAGTTATACCTATTTTACTACAAGAGGTAAAAATAGTCCACTCGGACATGTCTGCACCTAACACGTGTTTGGCGCCGCAACGCCACATTTGACCTTATGATTGGCGTCGTAGCGCCATTCATCAGAACCAAAATCTGCAGAAACTTTCCAATTCGCGATTCCGACCCTCTCCGACTCCGATCTTTATAATTTCTCCTATACACATTCAAATTGGTCCATTTTGGACTCTATGGACTCCTAATTCATTGGGCTACAACATATCAAAAATTTAGAGCTACCCATTAACATTAACATGTCTAAATCTTAGGCCAAAGTAAAACGTTGTACTCTGTTTCAAGTGTTCTTGACGAACTTTACAAAAATCAACATCATGAATTCGTTTTAACTTCTTTTAATACCATTCCAACTGGGATATCTTCATAACCCATGGAACTACAACATTATACCAACAAACACATTACTCAAACACGGAATCTAAATGACAAGTCTTCTAAAAATGTCCACAGTCCATGTTCTTGTTCAAATATTCATTATTCTTCCTCCATTAAGCAAATGTATGAATTTTCTTCATTTTCTTCCACTTTAAAGGTATTCGTAGCTTACAAGGTCTCTTGACCACATTCTTAAGCAACCACAATCAACAAAAACGACCAAATATTTCCAAAAAATAAAAACCCATCAAAATGGCTTTGAAGCTCATAAATGGAAGGAAATGGAAGGAAACAGATTGAGGTTTGTAGTTACCTCTTGTTGTTGCTACTTAGAGGCTACTAAACTTCAACAAAAGCTTGAAGCTCTCTCCTATTCTTCTTTTTGGCCTCCCACGCTCCTTTTTCTTTTCTTTCTTTTTCACCTGCGTCTTCTCCTTTCTTTTTCCTTCTTTATTTCTTCTCTTTTCTTCTTCTTCTCTCTACCGTAACACCTTCTCTCTCTATATTGTTTCTCTTACTATGTTAGACTTGCAAGGAACAATGGAGATGGAATGAGCAGATGGGGGACTGAATGGGCTTCGGGAGAAAGGAAAGGGGTTCACCCGAGCTCCCTTGAAATCATTCTCAAGAAGGAATGTTTCCTTCAATTGGCTTCTTAATACAAATGGTTCGGAAGTGGCAACATAATGCTGACCACTTCCTCATTTCTCTTCTCTTATTGGTTAATAGAAATTGGTTGGTTGCCTCTTGGAGTATCATGCAAAAATAAGTACACATATACATAAAAATATATCCGAATACTCCCACTTTTGTACCAAATTTGTACAACAAAAATACCCATAATTAAAATGAGTACTCCCATAAATTATTGGGATACGTAAAAATAATAATTACGAGGTTTGCTCATTTATTCGAATAACCCATATTAAACACTTCAGATATAATTAAATTCCGAACGAGCTCAAATAAAATTTCTGACGCTTGGAAAAATAATTTCTTCGCGTACACGACTTAACCAAATTAATAAAAATAGAAAAAGACGTAAAAATATTCGGGCATAAATAGTGCCTCGGGAAACGTGCCCATAAATAGTGATTTTGCGATATTACGTGAAATCAATATATTCGCTTACGCAAAATTTACTACACATAAAATCCATGTACTAACATAATATAGGTTATAATATAACCTTTAAACACATCATATAAAATTTTAATATATTCTAAGATATTAATAAACCCAAACTACAAGGGTACTCACGAGTCGCAATCGTTACCTCTTCCTCATTTTCCTTCTATATCATTATACGCTTCGTTCTTTAGTCCATACTAATTAAATTAATTAGCTTTGACTAACTTTTAGTTCACATCTCATCACTTAATCCATAATAGTATATAGTAATAACCAAGAATATTGGGTCACAATGTAAATGAGAATATTAAATTGTTATCAATGTATTAAATATTTTTGTGACTTATAAAGGATGTGTATGTGATTAAATGAATGTGTGTGTGTGTATATATATATATATATATTATATGTGTATATATTTATTTATCATATTATGTGTAATGACAAGAAAGCTTTATAACCTAATTATATACATTAGGTATGAGAATTAAATAACCTAAGGGTTATATTTATTGATGATTTATAGTATTTAAAATATATACTAGTAGACTAACCTAAGAGATTAATTTTATTATCTCAATTTAATTATTTATTTTAAACCTAATTAAAGCAAGTCTAATTGGGTTATGTAATTAAACCCATATGAGTAATTATTTAATGTCCAAATTAAGTGGACTAAAGACCCTAATTAAATAACTAGGGTAATGTAAAATTTATGTGTTGGACCCATGATAGTTCTAGTGGCCCAAACAATTTATTAGAGAGCCCAAATAAATTAAGGATGGCCCAAATCTTAGCCCAACTTGGGATGGATCTTCTAGAAGATTAAAATAGTAAATTAAGTAAATAAAGAAAATTAAAAATTGGGCAAAAAGAAGATGGAGATGTCCGGTGGTTCAATGAACCACATGTGCTCATGTATTATTTTATTTCATATTTTCAAAATTGGTATGCCAACTATCCTAGCCATTGTCCCTAATAAAGCTAACTTATTAGTCTAAAATCCACAAATTAGGGGATAGCAAAGAAAATGGAGGGTCATGTAATAATAATATATATACATATATATGATATATCTATACATTTTTATAGCTATAAATATAGCTCCTCATTTGCTAGCAAAAGAGTTTACTTCATTTTCAATTTTCTTAGTTCTAAAGAGAGAGAGAAAGAGTGAGAGCAAAACATTTAAGAGAGAGAGGGGGCTGCCAAAATTTCCAGAGGGAGAAGAGAAAGCTTGTTCATGCCTTTAAACTTCATTCAATACTTTGGAAGAAGAAGAAAAATTGCCACAAAAACTATATAAAATCCTAAAACCCTAATTAGTTTCTTGTGTTTTATTGTGGTTGTTTTGAAGCAAATAATAAGTTTTTGATAATAATCCTTATAACACTAGATATTTATATTATAAGGTATTTCATGTTTAGGTCTCATTATTTTGGGTGTTGATTTGTTTGAAAAACAAAAGAAAAGGAAACTAGTTTTTATGCTTGAGAAAATCCTAATTTTAACTATTAAACCCAAGTTGTAGAACTCAAATTTATTAACTGAGCAAGCCGTGATAACTGTTTTGGTAAAACAGTCCAGGCGGTTGGAACAAAAAAATTGTAGGATAAAACTGTCACAGGTCAGTTTGTGTCAAGGGCAGTTTCAGCCACTTTAGTTGCTTTAAAAATTCTGATCTTTTGTAAAATGTTAGTATACTGAGTTATTAAGATGCTGTCCAAAGATGGTTATTTGTTGATGTATAAAATGAGAGTTATGGCTTTTATAAAAAAGTACGTTTTTAAAAATAAACTGTAATAACTCCTAAAATACAACTTAAAAACATGTAAAAGTTTTACAGGAGCTAGGTGTTGATAACAGGAGATCACCTTATTAATTTTATAATTTTTGAACAAAAGAATAATTTATAATAATTGTAACAATTTCGGATTGTTTTGGACCATTTAAAAATAGTAAACGAAACTGAAAAATTACAAAAAAAGTATATTATCACTAAAATATCATATACTGATGTTTTCCAAAAAAGGAAAAAAATAAAAAGCTGTTTGATATTTTTCATGGTTATGTTTAGATTGTGAATAAATAGATAAGTTAAGTTAAATCAAGTTGTAAAACTTGTAAATGTGATTTTATTTATTAATGATCAATATATGATATATAAAGACTTTATAAGGATATTTTGATCATTCATTTTTTTTATGTTATAAGGATGTCATGACATGTGTGTTAGATAAGTTAAATAGTAAGAGAAAAACAATTAAACTAAATTGTTTATAAATGATTAAAATATTATTAAATGAATAATAATATTAGTGAATGAGTAAAATATTATTAGATGATTAATAATATTTGAGATTGAATAAAATATTATTAAATGATTAATAATATTAGTAAGTAATTAAAATATTATTAAGTGATTAATAATATTAATAAGGATTAAAATATTATTAAAAGATTAATAATATTATATGAGAGTTTAAGAGGATGATTTTGTGATAGCAATATTATCAAGGGATGATAATATTACTAAGGATTTGATGTGATATCTAATGTTTAATTATATGACTAAATGTTAGATAATTTAATACAAGGGTATTAGTATTATAAGTCAATATATGTTATGCTAATTGAAAGATCAATCTTATCAATTATAGGTCTTTCTTTAAGAAGTTAACTTAAATTGCGTAGTAGTAGACCACAATTGAGGCAAGTTTTCTAACTCAAACTTGAGTTATTATTTTTGAAAGCATGTTAGTGGATAATTATTGTTGATTATTCCACATCCATAATGATTATTGTTATTCGCACTTAGTGCAATTGATTTCCTGTTCTATTAGTTGAACTGTGAAATAATTTGAGTTCTATTATTTATGAACTGTTTATGAACTAGGTCTTAGCTAATTGTATCAGCTAGACCGAATATGATTTAAATTTGTTAAAATACGTTTCTAAAAGCTGTTCCAAACTAATTGTTGGTACGGACTCTTCGACTGAGAAAAAGAATATTTTTTAAGGCAATATATCGAATACAAACGAATAATTGCCCGACTTTAAGTGGTATGCATATTCACCGGGTATGAAAGGCTGATCCCCTTGATTACCAAAACTTTTAAAAGGTCTAGTGTAACTGCTGATAAACCTTCGTATATGTTCATGGTCATTACTGGCCACTCAACATTATTTATTAAATCTTCTATTTATTGAAACTTGACTTTCGTTTCTTCACAATCATTATATATTGTTGAAAGTTCACAAGATAATTCTATCTAATCATGATATATCTTTCTTGTATTTAAACTTGCTGAGCGAATTAGTTGCTCACCCTTGCTATATCATGACGTTTATTTCAGTTAAGCCAGAGACATCCAACAAGGACAAAGGGAAAGGAAAAGTGCAAGAATAGATAATGCATATTTAATTATGTTGTTATCCTATGTCAATTATTTAAGTAAACCTTTTGTGGTTGTTAAGATATGTAATAAATAAAGGTTATTAGACCCTTGGGATTTGATGTAGAACCTTATGTAACAAATAATTTATGTTGATTTATTCCGCTTAGTTATAGAATGTGTATGAAGATGTTGGATCGTGAGTACCAATTGCCAAGGTTATGGAACCTGGATTTGGGGGCGTCACATATATAATTCACATATCTTTATTCACTTATCACATAACTCACGCAAATATATATATATATATATATATATATATATATATAACTCATATATATTTTAAAGAAACATTCTACACCTCATAATAAGAATTTTGTTTATTAAATTCTTATTATAAATATCTTTCTTGAAAAAAATTTGGGTTGTTATAAATACTATTTCTTAATCTAGCAGATGGTATTAGCTAACTAACTCAATTCTACAGAAATCAAATCAATTAAGCCAAATAGCATTCAACAATTAAATCAGATTATCAAGAATGAATTCCATGTAAGAAGAAATAAATAATGAATACTTAATTAAATCATTAATTATAAATAAGGTTCAACATCTTTTAGAACTGAATAAAAAAACTTAGCTTGACATATCTTCCATCTTGCCTCAAAAACTAGGGTTTACAATTATGCAGTCAAGCTCCCTTAAAATCTAACTAATTCCATATATTTATACTTTTAGATCATAACCCTATAATTTTAGGAAGTAACAATCCAAGTTGCAGTCAAATTCCTCCAAAAATAACAAAGTTAGGAAAATTCGCCAACTGGCCACGCGCTTCACGCGCCCGCGCAAAGCCTGAGTGTCGCGACCCACACTCCAATGCCGCGGCTCATACTTTTGAGTGCCGCGACCCATACTTCCTGTCCATTTTTCTTATTTTACTCCTTGCGCACCCATTTTGATCCCTTTTTCTTCTTTTTCTTTTTTTAGCTCCAATTCCTCCTAAAATCAATAAATACCTTAATAAGATCATATACACATAAAACATGTAATAAAACTAAATATAAAGGAATCAAAATTATCAAATATTATGCACTTATCAAATTCCCCCACACTTAGTCTTTACACGTCCTCGTGTAAACCAAAACAAAGGTAATGTTAACTTCATCTGAAATTCATTTAACCAACTTTCAAAAGGTTTCAATTCAATTACTAACCATGAATATCAATATTAATCAATAAAAATCTGCTCAATACTTAATCAATCAATTCACAACAACAACCTCGTCATTCCCCACCGAACATCACTAATTCAAACTGTATCCATATAAGTATATTTCCTATGATCTACACACATACTAAACGTAGTTATCATGGAACAACAGTCGTGCACACTGACTCAAAACTCAGAACATATTTTTTATGCTATTCATTTTTTTCACCAGAACCATGAACTTCATTTTTTTCAGGTGAATGTATTTTATGCTCTATTTCACCTTTCTCATTATTTTTCTTCCAAAGGAATGCATTTTATGATCCATCTCACTTATCTTGTCACATATCTTCTCACAAACGAGTGCGTTTTACGCTACTCGTTGCATGTGTTTATGGCTGAGTGCATTTTACACTCTATCTCAACCCACCACATGATTTTATTTTTTCACTTTTTCTTCACTTTTTCTCTCTTTTTTTCACATGGTCCTATACACAAAACAAGTAGATAGACAGTTCTAATATCATGAAATCAGTGCAGATAGACAACTCAACAGATAACTTAGCCAAATAAGCATATATCTTATATTCAAGTACTCATGCAATACAAATTCAATTCAAATCAATTACTATGGATCATGTCTTAGTTATCATCATTCATCAACTAATTCAGCATCAAACAAAGTCTATCAAATTAGCATCAATTTCTATTTTACAGCCAAAAACCTTTAAAACCATTCAAAAACTTAGCCAAATAAAATCATAGAGCAAAAAATTTTAGATTCTTCAATTTTTTCACAAAACAACTTAGATTATCAAACTTAGAACAAAACCTACCCTAGACTAACCTAAACCTAGACCTCTCCCCCACACTCAAACCTTACATTGTCCCCAATGTAAGACAATCATGCAAAGACTAGGTAACTAACTAAAATGTAACTATAAAGTAAAAGGGATAGAAAAGCAAATCTGAAATCTTGGGTTGCCTCCCAAGCAGTTGCCCTTGTTTATTGTCATTGGCTTGACCTCAATGTTCTCATTCTATGTAATTGGACTTGTGTACTTCAAGTGGACTGGTAACAGTTTCAATTTTAAATTAGGAGCAACATCCTGCAGATATTGACTGTGCTTCATGCCTTCAGATAGCTCCTAACTCTTGATAATTGCAGCCTTCAAACTTTCCTTGCTTGTTTGCTCAAAAGATTTCTCCATTATAGGGTCAAAAACATCAATAGCAAAAACATAATTAACAATACCAAGATGCCTTATAACCTCATAATCATTGATCTAGGTCTCTTTATCATCAAATTCCATAGCCAAGGTACTTTGTATTCATCAATCAGTGTTTTGGCTTTTTTCAAGAATGGCCTCCTTAGGAGAACATGTACAGAAATTGAAGATGTATCATCCATGTTCTCATTGTAGAAATCTGCAAGAATTATCAATTCATCTACCTCTACCGCTTGCTCCTCCTCCATAGACTTTGGATCCTCATTAACTTCATTAGCGGTGTTGGGTACTTTCAACTGTGTGTCACTCCTCAATGTTATAGCGCTAGCATTTTCTCCAGCATTTGCTTCCTCGTCATTTCTAAGTTCATATTCCTTCTTGTATTTACACAATTCCTCCAAAAAGTTATACTCAATTAAATATGAATTTTTCTTAAATCTCCTGTTCACTGTTAAAGCATGAGGAAAATGAAGCACTGGTTTACAAGCTAAAAAAGGTGAAAATTTATGTTTGGGTACTACGTTAATGCCTGTTTCACCCTTGTCTGCCTTGCTTTATAATGTAGATCCTATCATTTCTTACTACCTTACTTCTTCACCACTCCTCAAGGTAATCGCACATACATTCTCTCTTGGATTAACAACAAGTTGAGAAAGTGATTGCCCTGAGCTTTGAAATTCCATCCTTCCTACTGTGGTGGCAAGCTGACCCACTTGATTTCTTAAATCTTGAATAAAGGTTTTTGTCTCTTGCTGGAACTGTTGTGTGTGATTCATGAATTTTGTGTCAGACTCATGAATGCTTTAAACATACCTCTATAGAAGTTCCAGAATTAGCAGGTACTGCTTAACAAGGTTAATATTGCTGTTGAGCTGGCTGAAAACCTCTATAACTCAAGTTGGGTTGATCTCTCCATCCTAAATTATATGTGTAGGAATAAGGATCATATTGCTCCTGATGTTTTCCTAGGAATGTCCTCACAGCATTAACTTGTGGAATAACTTTATCTTCTTGCAATAGTGGACAAACATCAGTAGTATGCCCTGATATTGAACAAATTTCATACACCTATGCTACTTGTATATTCCCTGCAGCTATCTGACGAACCATAACATTTCTTGTTCTATACTGCTGTGAGTTTGCTGCCATGTTTATAATTAAGTTCCGTGCAGCCTCGTGTGTCTTATCAACTAGTACTCCTCCACTTGTTGCATCAATCATACTTATATTCATTGGCAACAGTCCCTCATAAAAGTATTGGATTAAATGTTGATCATTTATTTGGTCAGGTGGACAACTAGAACATAACTTCTTAAACCTTTCCCAGTACTCATAAAGTGTCTCTCCATTGAACTGCCTGATTGCAAATATCTCCTTCCTTAGGTTGGCAACTCTTGAAGCAGGAAAATATTTCTCCAAGAATAACCTTTGCATATCGTTCCATGATCGAATTGATCCCGAAGGAAGATAGTATAACCACTCCTTTGCTAAATCTGCTAATGAGAATGGAAAAGTTCTAATCTTGATTTGTTCCTCTGTTAATCATTGTGGCTTCATGGTAGAAAACACCACATGAAGCTCCTTTAGATGCTTGTATAGATCTTCACCTACAAGACCACGAAAAGTAGGCAAAAGGTGGATTAATCCTGATTGTAATTCAAAAGCAGCATCTAAATTAAGTAGGATATTCGATACACAATGAAGGTTGATCAAGATTAGGCGAAGCTAATTCTTCCAAAGTCCTGTTATTGGCAGCCATCCCTTGTGCAATTTTCTCTAACTCTGGATCAAAATTTAGTTCAAGTGAGTGAGAGAATCGAGTCCTAAACTAAAAATAAAAGAAAAATAAATAAATAAACGAAAACAAAGAATAAATAAAAATAAATAACACTTGTGACGCCCCCAAATCCGGGTTTACCTTCAATCCTGGATTCGGTGCTCCAAGTACAACTCATTCTATACATTTCTCTAAACATGAGTATAAATACTCTATTATAACAACATAACTCATCTAATCCCAGGTTCTAAGACCTTAAAAACATCAATACATACTACAATGAATATTACATCATTGAATAATAAAAATGGAACACATTTTGTTCACCTAAACAATTAAATCTTCATCTTTAACGAAGCTCTTTCACTTAACATCATCTGGTCATTCGAGATCTTCTACTTTGGTTGTAAAAGTTTTAGAGTTTGCAAGAGTGAGCATTTAATTGCTCAGCAAGTTATAACAGTTAAATAAACAACAAAGTTAAGAAGTATAACATCTTTCTTTATCAACTAAACAAAAGTTATGAAGCATCTCGAATAAATAGGAATAATAATAATATTTTTCTTCACCTTTAAACATGTATAACATCCATTCCTTTATCTTACCAATAAACATTTACTTGCGTACTATAAGGATTTAACCTAATGTACTCTACATCTTATACGTCTACCTTTATTTTGGGTTGACACCAACCTGTGTCTAACTATTGTTTTGACACCAACCTATGTCTATGTTTTAACTTACATCATAATGTGTCAAGTGACACTAGGGTCGACACTAACTCATCAACATTTGGATTAACTCTACTTATCACTTCTAAACTTTTAACATCCCAATTTCATCCATTCATCATCTGTCCAGTCGAAACAATTGACATAGACATAGTCTTCCAAGTTGATTTTTTTATTCTATTACTTAATTTGTTATGTAGCTTGGCTTTTATCACTCGTTAATATTCTAATTATTTGTATATCTTGTGTTTTGTTGTAGGGACAATCCAGAACCATACACTTGGGTGATGCTTAGTGATGCTCATGGTGACTTTTGTTGAAGTATATATCGTAGAATTAAAGTTTTATATATGAAGCTACAAGTGATACGGAGTATGATTATTAATACACTTTTTGTTCAAGTATCTTACTAATCTATATGTCGACGCACGCTATAAGTGAATCATCTGAGTAGGAATATTAATGTTGATGGCACCTTTTGTCAAGCATTTGCTAATATGTAAATTTAAGCTCCAAGTGAATTGGTATATCTTTTGTATAACTAACTTGAATCTTATATAATTTTTATTAAGCTTAATTATATAATTACTTGTTATGGTTGTGTATGCACAGTGTACATAATTAATATTTGAAATTGGTTGACTTTTAAGTTTAATGTAAGTGGTGTTAAATAAACAGGTTTATAATATAATAACTACCTGCATAATAGATTGTGAAATAGAAAGGTCTATGCCGACGGTATTGTGGTCGCTATAGTATTATTACCAACAGATGTCATTAGCTCTACGCCGACGGTACTGTGGTCGCCATAGTATTATAAACCATAGGTGACATTAGCTCTATGTCGATGGTACATGTTGTCGCCTTAGGGCACCCTAAACCCCGACGAAATTATACCCGTCGCTATAGCCCGTTTTACCGACGGTACGAACCCGTTGGTATTAAGGACAATACCGTTGGCATTTGGGTTCTAAAGCTTAGTGGGGGGAATTTTATGGCGACGGCCAACGGTAGACCCGTCGGCATAGGGTCAACATAAAGTTAGCATAGGTCTATGGCCACGACACTATCGGCTACGGTGGGGTACCGTTGGCATAGCCTATGGCTTAGGTTCTATTCCGACGGGCCCATACCGTTGCCATATCCATATTTTCCTGTAGTGAGATATAATAGAATCTTTAGAACATCAACAGTTCAATATTGGAACAAGCATTGATAACACAATAAGTGCGAACAAGTTATATAGCATCATACGAACAATTGATACAATCATCTCTGAAAAACTTAATCAACATCAGGATACTTGCACATTAAAATAACCTGTACAAGATACTTGTATTTAATGCATAAATTGAATGAAGTTAGGAAACTTGCCTTATGCGCGCTGCTTACAACTTACGCTATAATACTCTTCAAATAGCCTACACAATATCATTAATAATAATATATCAATTAATCACATATAGACTTTCATAACTTGGTTTAAGTTATCTTACTTTTCATCTTATGATACTTACATTTTATAATTAAAATAACACGACCAATATTCAAAAATGTCTCTCGGTGTTGCGGCGTTCAAAAATGACACGACCCGCTTATCGCCCCCTTATGATATTTTACTTCAAAATATATATCATTGCTCAAAATTCATTTCAATCCGAGTTATAAACTCATTTTCGTAATTTTTCTTTAACAAAATATTGTTCTTGTTTTTATCATAACTCCTTCGTTACTCATCCGTTTTCGTTCATTCACAAGTCAAATTAAAGCTTATGTAGTGTAATTTAATATTAGCTAGGCTATGGTTCCAGCCCCTCTTCAATAAAAATAGATTTTCACTTTTTCAAACAAGGACCAATTGCTATAAAAAAAACCTGACCAACTTTGCCCTTTCTCGTTAAAACAGTCATAATTAATTCATTTCAAAACCTTTTTGAGTGATTCTTGCGCCCACGCGAAGCTAACTTCCTGGGCTACAACTTTAAGTTACCACTTTCAAATTCTGAATACACAAGACCAGAAAATTTGTACAAGAAACATGTCAGAATCTATCCATTTTTGCGTTTCAGCTTTACCCCGTCTCACTAAAAAATTCATAACTAATTCATTACAAAACCTTTTTGAGTGGTTCTTTTTTTTTTCTTCTGTGTTTATCTTGCTCTCAGAGTTTTATTTTGATATAAGGCTCATCTCCTAACTCATTATACACAAAAAGTTATGGACTTTACAAGAACATTGATAAAAACTCGTTTTCTGAAAATTTTAGATTTTATAATTTTTCGCACCTACTTCGCACATTCATAACTTCTTCGTTTTAAGCCCGTTCTGTAACGATCGCGGATCGTGGGTAGCTTTGTAACACGAGCCTATGAATTTTATTGAATAAATTGAACTTTTATTAATATTATTCCGCGTTATGTGTGTGAATATTTTATTACTACATATGATGTGTAGGTGATAATTTTTATTGTTATTATTTTTATTGGAGATGATTAAATCATTAGAGAAATAGCACTAAAACGCTATTTACGCCAAGATGCCTTTTCGATTTTATGACTTTTCATAATTTCGCCAAAGCGTTAATGAGAGGGGTTAATAATCCAAGTGTGGGATTTTATTTTAGCCCAATTGATTTTTATTAGAAGCCCAATTGGTATTAAATTTGGAGTCCAAGAGAAGCCCAAAAGGTTACTAAGTGAAGCCCAAAACCCATGGACCTAATCCATGAACCAAACCCACCATCCACGACCCAAACCCATGACCCATGAAGGGAAATGGGTTATAACAATCAGCTGAGAATTGGAGGAGAAGAGTACGGGAGAAGAGTGAAGAAGAGAGGAGAAGAGGAGGAAGAACGTGGTGCTTTTGGGGAGGAGGAAATTCTGCATTTGGTGAAGGAAGAATGTCAGAAAGCAAACTCGGGAGAAGGGAGGGGGAGAGCCCAATGGCTGACCACACCTTGGAGGAGCCGAAGCTCTCCTACCCGAGTATTGGGAGCTACCATGTCTGGCATGCTCAGCCCTCAACCCATCCATGAAGCTCTGATCACTTCTTCTATATATACTCTCCCATTGCAAGCCTTCCATCCCTTTCTTGTTGCTAAGTGTTGAAGCTGAAAATTGAGAGAGTGTAAGAATTGAGTGTGTACGGGTGATTTGAGGAAGAAGAAGGAGTATAGTAGCATCTGGCTTTAGCTCATTAGCAACCTTAGAACAAGCTCAAGAGGTATGCAATATAGAGCTTAGCTCATTTCCACATTCTTTCCAAGTTTATAGTTTTGCTGTGATTGTTTTGTTGGAGTTATGTAGCTGAAATTGCTTGGTTGCTCATGAACATGTGTATGAATGTTGTTAGCTCTATTAAACCTTGTTAATGGTATGTAAAAGTGGAACAATGAATGAGAATCAAGCCTATGCATAAGGAATCAAGAAATGGACTGAAATGGACATTAGTGGACTGTTATTCATGTTTTGTTGATAATGAAGTTGTAATCATCTTGGTTTGGTTATGTACATTGGTTATGTATTGTTGGTATATGCCAAGAAGGTTTGAGTAATGATTTCAGTAGGAAATCTGGACTAGAGTATAATGAAACTCTACTCCAATGTGAGTTTTCAACTCATGCCCACCAACTATTTGGTTTAATGTCCAAGAGAATGATTTCTCTAAGGAACATGAGAATGAGGAATGATTAATTGATTTAAATGATGTTATGATGCATAGCTCAGTTGTAAAAGCATGTTTTAAGTCATCTAGACATGTTGTATAATGGTTAAGAAGCAAATGGGACTGAATCATTGGGTTGGATTTTTGGGTTCTGCAGTAGCAGAACTTGAAGGTCCCTGGATGCAGAGTGGCGCAGCTGCGCCACTCCCAAGCATAGCACCTGCGCAGCTGCGCAGGGTGCCAGACCTGAAAGTCCCTGGACGCAGAGTGGCGCAGCTGCGCCACTCCCAAGTACAAGACCTGCGCAGCTGCGCCGGTCTGCAGAAGTGAACTGTTTTGCTACTTTGTGTTATTGGTGCGATGCATGTTTACATAGGCCTAACATGTTATAAATACCCCAAAGCATATGTATGATATGTTAGTGTAATAATTGAATGACCCCAAGCATGAAATGACTAAGTCACGTGAGATTTGCTTAAATGAAATGAATAGCATGAGACCCCCGTTTGGGTAAGCGTAGTGGCAATCAATGTTCGTAATGATTATAATGTGTTGATTAATGTAAGCCAATGTTTGGTGTTTATTGTGAGACTAATTGGTATGTGAATATGTGTCTAAATGCGTAGGACATATTTGAAGGACGATTAACGTCAAGTAGTAGCAAGCGCTTAAGGCAAGTTTCCTAAACCCTTGTCTAACCTTTGTGTTGGGCAAGTTCTCTAGCTTCATTCATTTTCAGTATTGAATGCAAGTTTCGTATCTTATACAAGAGACGTATATTGTGCAAGTTTATTTGATTCATTTGATTATATTCTCTTGACTCTCATGCGATGTTTGAAGTTCCGATTTACGCAATACATATATGGTTGTGTGAATTCCTTACTTATGTAAATCTTTCAGTATTTGCACAAGTATTCGAGCTATGTTATGACATAAATTGTTGAAGCTTTCAAGTTCACATATATATGAACTGTTATAGAGAACGTCGATGCCATTTGTTTCGGCTAGACAAATACTGAGATATTTTATTGAGTTGATAATAAATCCTTGAAATGTTATTGATGATTAAGTAGAGCTATCCAACCGAATTGTTTTGGTTAGGATTCCGAGACATGAATGAGATGAACAACCCTAATATTAGGGGCAGTTTTTAGTCAGTTATTCTGACAAGGCATCGAGCGCCTAAACAAACGCATATAGACGTTTCCAGCTAGAGTGTTGATCAACATAGAGTACAATAGGCTGATCACCTAGAAGTGCTCGTAAGCAAGACGGTTTGCAGTTATAATGCTGTGTACCTTTTTAAGAAAGCAAAAGAAAGTTCGAGGTCTTATGACCACTCAATGTCGTTTCAAAAATATATTTTTAAAACGAAAGCAAAGTATTATTCTTGTTTATTCAGAATATTTCACAACTATTGTTCAGTTGTCGAAGAGAGATGATGTGATTGATGATATTGTTGTTATTCAACTGTTATACTTGCTGGGCAATTGAATGCTCATTCTTGCTTTATATTAAACATTGCAGCTAAGTCCGAGCGGGTCGAAGGTTCCGGTAAGGACAAGGGAAAGGGCAAGATGAACGTCTAGATGACGTCATAGTTTATTTGTATTAGTAATGATGTAATATTAAGACTTATTATGTATTTGGAATGATGTTATGGTATTAGAACCTGGGAATTGAGAGTAAGACGTGTTGTAATAATATATTAATTACATTCATGTCTATTATATTGTATGGAATGGGATGTACCGTGGAGCACCGAATTCGGGTTTGAGGTACCCGGATTTGGGGGCGTCACACGTTCAGTTCATTCCAACTGGGTTGTCTTCATATCTTAGAGGAGTATCACATATAACCTTGAAATTAAATCTTTGAACGTAACAACACAACTATCGTAACCTCTAAAATAGTCCAAAAGTCCATTTATTGTCCATTTTCTTCCTCTTTTATGCAATAAGATCAGATTTCTTTCATTTTTCTTCCACTTTTGAGTCATTAATATTTTATATAACCTTTGAATATCATTATTAACCATTCACAACCAACAAATAACAACCATAACAACAAATCCCACAACACAAATCTTCTAAGAGAAAAATAGAAGTTTGAAGGTTTGATGAACTTATTACTTGATTTTCTCCTTCTTGGATGCTAGAAAACTTCTTAGAGCTTTGCTAGAACCCCTCATCTTCCTTCTTAAGTTCTCCCATAGTCTCATACAAGCTTTTTCACTCCACCCATTTACTTTTTCTCTCTACTTTCTATTACTTCTTCATCTTCTTTTTTTGCAACCTCTCTCACTTAATTTTTCATATGGGTAGTATAGTTTTGCAAAGATTGGCCAAATGTTTAGGAATGAGGTATATATAGATGTTGTTAGTTAATCTTTCATCTACCCCATCTCTTCAACTTCTTCATCAAATGGATTTCAAGAAGAAGTTGAAAAGGTTTTAGGAATTTAGAAAGTTTTTCTTTCTTTTTCCTTTTCTTTCTCTCCACCTGTTGGCATTCCTTCTTCATTTCCTTGTTAGATGATTTTGCTCTAATTAGAACTGAATTCAACAGTTGTAACGATCGCGGATCGTAGGTAGCTTTGTAACACGAGCCTATGAATTTTATTGAATAAATTGAACTTTTATTAATATTATTCCGTGTTATGTGTGTGCGAATATTTTATTACTACATATGATGTGTAGGTGATAATTTTTGATTGATATTATTTTTATTGGTATTGATTAAATCATTAGAGAAATAACGTTAAAGCGTTATTTATGTAAAAGACGCCTTTTTCGATTTTATGACTTTTCATAATTTCGCCAAAGCGTTAATGAGAGGGGTTAATAATCCAAGTGTGGGATTTTATTTTAGCCCAATTGAATTTTTATTAGAAGCCCAATAGATTATTAAATTAGAAGTACAAGAGTGGCCCAAGTTGGAGCCCAAGACCCACGGGTCGAGTCCATGACCCAAAACCGCAACCCGTGGCCCATAACCCATGACCCATGTGGGAAATGGGTAATAGAAATCAGCAGCTGGGTTGGAGAAAGAAGAAGAACGCGGATGAAGAGAAGGAAGAGAGGAGGGAGCAGCCAAGAACGTGGGAGAGCATAGGGAGCTGCAAAATCTGCATTTGGTGAAGCAAGAAGGGAATAAAGCGACTTGGGAGAAGGAGGGGGGAGTACCCGAGCCATGGGAAGAGCAAAAGCTCAGTCACCCATACATGGGGAGCTGCCATGCCCGAGCATGCTCAGCTCCTCCACCTCCACCTCCAGAAACTCAAACTCTTCCTCTATAAATACTCTCCCATTGCTTAGCCTCCATTCCTTTGTTTGTTGCTTAGTAAGATAGCTGAATATTTAGAGAGTGAGAGGAGTGTGTTCGGGTGATTTGAGGAAGAAGAAGGAGTGTGTAGCAGCTGGGTTTTAATCCATTTAGCATCCTTAGAAGAAGCTCAAGAGGTATGCAATATAGAGCTTAGCTCATTTCCACTTTCTTTCCAAGTTTCTAGTTTTGCTATGATTGCTTGTTGGAGTAATGTTGCTGAAATTGCTTGGTTGTTCATGAACGTGTGTATATGTTGTTAGCTCTGTATAAAGCTTGTTAATAATGTGTAAAAGTGGAACAATGAATGAGAATCAAACCTTTGCATAAGGAATCAAGAAATGGACTGAAATGGATATTAGAGGACTGTTATTCATATTTTGTTAATAATGAAGTTATAACCATCTTGGTTTGGTTATGTGCATTGGTTGTGTATTGTTGGTATATGCCAAGAAGGTATGAGTAATGATTTCAATGGGAAATCTGGACTAGAGTATAATGAAACTCTACTCCAATGTGAGTTTTCAACTCATGCCCACCAACTATTTGGTTTAATGTCCAAGAGAATGATTTCTCTAAGGAACATGAGAATGAGGAATGATTAATTGATTAAATGATGTTATGATGCATAGCTCAGTTGTAAAAGCATGTTTTAAGTCATATAGACATGTGGTATAATGGTTAAGAAGCAAATGGGACTGAATCATTGGGTTGGATTTTTGGGTTCTGCAGTAGCAGAACTTGAAGGTCCCTGGATGCAGAGTGGCGCAGCTGCGCCACTCCCAAGCATAGCACCTGCGCAGCTGCGCAGGGTGCCAGACCTGAAAGTCCCTGGACGCAGAGTGGCGCAGCTGCGCCACTCCCAAGAACAAGACCTGCGCATCTGCGCCGGTCTGCAGAACTGCCAAGCTTAGTTGCTTTGTGTTATTAATTTGATGCATGTTTACATAGACCCAACATGTTATAAATACCTCAAAACATATGTATGATATGTTAGTGTAATAGTTGGATGACCCCAAGCATGAAATGACTAAGTCACGTGAGATTTGCTTAAATGAAATGAATAGCGTAGTTGCATTTTTCGTTTGGGTAAGCGTAGTGGCAATCAATGTTCGTAATAATTATAATGTGTTGATTAATGTAAGCCAATGTTTGGTGTCTATTGTGAGACTAATTGGTGTGTGAATATATGTTTAAATGCGTAGGACATATTTGAAGGACGATTAACGTCAAATAGTAGCAAGCGCTTAAGGCAAGTTTCCTAAACCCTTGTCTAACCCTTGTGTTGGGCAAGTTCTCTAGCTTCATTCATTTTCAGTATTGAATGCAAGTTTCGTATCTTATACAAGAGACGTATATTGTGCAAGTTTACTTAATTCATTTGATTATATTCTCTTGACTCTCATGCGATGTTTGAAGTTCCGATTTACGCAATACATATATGGTTGTGTGAATTCCTTACTTATGTAAATCTTTTAGTATTTACACAAGTATTCGAGCTATGTTATGACATAAATTGTTGAAGCTTTCAAGTTCACATATATATGAACTGTTATAGAGAACGTCGATGCCATTTGTTTCGGCTAGACAGATATTGAAATGTTTTATTGATTTGATAATAAATCTTTGAGATGTTATTGATGATTAAGTAGAGCTATCCAACCAAATTGTTTTGGTTAGGATTCCGAGACATGAATGAGATGAACAACCCTAATATTAGGGGCAGTTTTTAGTCAGTTATTCTGACAAGGCATCGAGCGCCTAAACAAACGCATATAGTCGTTTCCAGCTAGAGTGTTGATCAACATAGAGTACAATAGGCTGATCACCTAGAAGTGCTCGTAAGCAAGACGGTTTGCAGTTATAATGCTGTGTACCTTTTCAAGAAAGCAAAAGAAAGTTCGAGGTCTTATGACCACTCAATGTCGTTTCAAAAATATATTTTTAAAACGAAAGCAAAGTATTATTCCTGTTTATTCAGAATATTTCACAACTATTGTTCAGTTGTCGAAGAGAGATGATGTGATTGATGATATTGTTGTTATTCAACTGTTATACTTGCTGGGCAATTGAATGCTCATTCTTGCTTTATATTAAACATTGCAGCTAAGTCCGAGCGGGCCGAAGGTTCCGGTAAGGACAAGGGAAAGGGCAAGATGAACGTCTAGATGACGTCATAAATTATTTGTAGTAGTAATGATGTAATATTAAGACTTATTATGTATTTGGAATGATGTTATGGTATTAGAACCTGGGATTGAGAGTAAGACGTGTTGTAATAATATAGTAATTACATTCATGTCTATTATGTTGTATGGAATGGGATGTACCGTGTAGCACCGGATTCGGGTTTGAGGTACCCGGATTTGGGGGCGTCACAGGTTGGTATCAAAGCTGATAGGTTTTAAACCTTAGGTTGGGGGAAAACCTTAGGAATATGACCGTAGAGAGAATAGTAGAGTTAGTAAATGAACTCAAATAGAGTTGTTAAGGGTGGATTGAGGAAATTCATCGCTAAGAGTATACTTAGAATAAACTATATTTGTTAAGTGTTATAATATTATTTGTTATTGTTATGTACTAATCGAGTTAGTATATTGGTTTGTAGATGTCTGGAGAAGAACCCGAGTATAGAGATATCCATGTAGTGAGCGAGGAGCTGATCGCTCCACCCGAGCCAACACCCGAGCCGCTAGCAGAGGTTGAGGCTCAAGTAGATAGTGACCCGGAAGAAGATCCGGAGGAGGAACCGGAGATGGACCTTTCACTTGATGAGGATCCGTCTGAGCATGAGGAGGAAGCAGATGATATATTATCGGATGTTGTGCCTTCTGAAGAGGAGGAAGTGGCACCATCAGACATGAATAATTTGTTTGAAGTGGTACTTGACAGGAATGTAGCACTAAGAGGTAGAGTTCAAGCCTTAGAGGCGAGGGTTCAAGAACTCTTGCAAGAGAGACATGAGTTAGAGGCCTACTGGGAGGCAGAGATCGATGATAGGATCAGGGCCGAAGATCGGGCCGATGACCTGGAAGAAGAGGCAAGGATCAAGAGGGTGAGGACCGATAGGTCTAACTATGCGTTCAGATCGTCACATGGGCGATTTCAGCGTAGGGTGACCCATTACCCAGCTGAGGAGGGCCAGACCAGGCACACCATTAGTAGGGATCTGGTGATGGCCATAGCAGATGATGAGTATGCAGACGCCATTAGGCGTGGTCTAGTTCAGTGATTAGACGAGGTCTAGATATGTACCTTGTAAGGATGTAAATCCTAAATTTTGTATATGTAATAGATTATCTGGTGTAAATCCCATCTTTTTAGTAATAGAGGGATATATTGTATGCGAATAGCAGAAGCTATGTGTTACAAGATATATGAAGTAAGAAGCATGTTAATATAAGTATGTTTATTTTAATGTGCCTCGTGATGAGTATGTTTATTCCAATGTGCCTTGCGATTAGTATGTGTACGTCTTAGTATTTACTATAGTGCGCAAGGATGAATAGTAGATTAATAGTGGCATAATTTGTTTAACAGAAAATGCCGCCGAGATGGAGAGGAAGAGGAAGACAGGGAACACGGAGGAATGAGGATAGAGAATCCGATAATGAGAGTGAGACTAGGGAAACAACAAACCCTATGCAGCAATTCATAGACTTACTGGTAGGAGCTTTGAACAGAGCTCCAACTGTACCACCTGTCGTTCCTCCAGTTGCGCGTGTTGCCAACTTTAAGGACTTTAAGAGTGTGGGACCGCCCGAATTTAAGGGGACCACCGAGCCTATAGAGGCTCAATCATGGGTTAAGGAGGTGGAGAAAGCATTCATCATTGCTGGAGTTGGGGAGGAGCAGAAGACCACTTTTTCTACCTACCTATTGAAGGGCGAGGCCAACTTCTGGTGGGAAGCAAACCAGAATAGGGCTGGGGAAGGAGTCATTGCTTGGGAACGGTTCAAAGAGTTGTACTTCGAGAACTACTTTCCCAAGAGCATGCAGAGTCGCATGGAGATGCGATTCTTAGAACTGAAACAAGAGAACCTGACAGTACCCCAATATGCTGCCAAGTTCAACGAGTTGGCTCGATTTGCTCCACACCAAGTGGACACCGAGGAAAGGAAGACGAGGAGGTTTGAGCAGGGCCTAAAACCCTGGCTCTACAACAAGGTGAGCGTGTTACAGATCGATACCTTTGGATCAATCTTGGAAAAGGCTATCATAGCCGAAGGAGGGAGTGAGGCACTGAGCCTCTACAATAGGGAGAAGAAGAATAAGGGTCGGAACGAAGGAGGAAATAAGACTGATATAGCCAGTGGAAGTGGAAGTAACCAGAAGAGGAAATGGAACAATTCCGAGAATACCGGGAACAAACAAGGAGACCCAAAGAAGAGGGTAGAGCCGTGTAAGACCTGCGGGAAGAATCACCTGGGGGTCTGCTTGAAGGGAAGGACGACATGCTACAACTGTGGGCAGGAGGGACACATCTCTCCTAACTGCCCTAACCCGAAGAAGATCGGTGGGTGTTTCGTTTGCGGAGCACCGGGCCACATGGCAAGGAATTGCCCAAAGAAGGGGACAGACGGAGGAGGCAATGGGAATAGCAGTGGCAAGCTGACTATGACTAGTCCAGCTCCACCGAGTAGACCATCAGCCCGGACCTTCAATATGACGGTCCAAGATGCAGTGACATCAGGAGACGTAGTCTCAGGTATCATTCCGATCAATAATATTAATGCATATGTGTTGTTTGATTCGGGTGCGACCTGTTCTTTTGTATCATGTGAATTTGCTCAACGTTTAAGCTTACCTCTAGAGAAACTAGAGTCTCCCTTGAACATAGAAGTTGCGAATAAGGAAGTAATCCCTGTTGAACATGTTCATAGGAATTGTTGCGTTGAAATTAGAGGGAGTAAGTTATCGGTAGATTTAATTCCGATTAGACTGGGAGAATTTGACGTAATACTGGGAATGGATTGGTTTTTTAACCACGGGGCAGTAATCGATTGCCAGAAGAAAAGCGTAAACCTTCAGACTTCGAAACAGTCTAAGGTAGTGTTCTACGGTAGTAAATCTCCTAGACGTTCGAGTTTGCTATCGACGATGCAAGCCAGGAAGCTGTTAAGAAAAGGGTGTGTAGGTTATCTGTGCCACACTGTTGATACCCAGCGAGAGGGAGTCGAAATGGGGCAGATACCTATCGTGAATGAATTCGCGGATGTATTTCCGGACGAATTGCCAGGACTTCCACCAGATAGGGAGATCGAATTCGTGATAGACGTAGTGCCTAGAACGACACCCGTTTCAAGGGCACCATATAGAATGGCGCTAGTAGAGATGAAAGAGTTGATGGTTCAACTGCAAGAATTGTTAGATAAAAAGTATATCCAACCGAGTTTGTCTGCATGGGGAGCGCCAGTGTTATTTGTGAAGAAGAAGGATGGATCGCTGAGGCTTTGTATCGACTATCGGGAGTTGAACAAAGTAACGATCAAGAATAAGTATCCGTTGCCCAGGATCGACGATTTGTTTGATCAGTTGAAGGGGGCAAAATACTTTTCTAAAATAGATCTGAGAACAGGATATCACCAGTTGAAGGTGAGGGGAGAGGACGTACCTAAGACAGCGTTCAGGACTCGTTACGACCATTATGAGTTTTTAGTAATGTCATTTGGGTTGACGAATGCGCCAGCCGCATTTATGGATTTAATGAATAGAGTGTTCAAGCAGCATCTAGACAAATTTGTAGTGGTGTTCATAGATGATATTCTAGTCTACTCAATGACACAGGAGGATCATGCTGAACATCTAAGGATAGTGATGGAAACCTTGAGGAGGGAGAAGTTGTATGCGAAATTCTCGAAATGCGAATTTTGGCTAGAGAGAGTCCACTTTTTGGGACACGTGATTGACAAAGATGGTATATCCGTAGACCCAACGAAGGTGGAGGCGGTTATTAATTGGGAACAGCCGAAGACGCCGACAGAAGTGCGTAGTTTCTTAAGGTTAGCGGGCTACTATCGAAGATTTATTCAGGATTTTTCGAAGATAGCAACCCCATTAACCCAATTGACGAGGAAGGCGGTAAAGTATGTTTGGACGGAGAATTGTGAGGAGAGCTTCCGAGAGCTCAAGAAAAGGTTGAGTGAGGCGCCAGTATTATCCTTACCGGATGATACAGGTGATTTTGTAGTTTATAGTGACGCGTCACACAAGGGACTTGGATGCGTGCTTATGCAGCACGGTAAAGTCATTGCGTATGCGTCACGGCAGTTGAAAGATTATGAGAGGGGATACCCTACTCATGATCTCGAATTGGCAGCCGTTGTGTTTGCCCTGAAGATTTGGAGGCATTACTTATACGGCGAGAAATGTGAGATATACACGGACCACAAAAGTCTAAAGTATATCTTCACACAGAAGGAGTTGAATATGAGGCAGAGGAGGTGGTTAGAATTGATCAAAGACTATGATTGTGAGATTCTATATCACCCGGGGAAGGCGAATGTAGTGGCTGACGCCTTAAGTAGGAAGGGTCGGGGGAAGTTGTCAATGTTAACGGCTCAAGATGAGCTAATAACAGAGATGACTAAACTGGAGATAGAAGTGAGGTTCCCGACAGAATCGGGAGAGAAGTTGTTCACAATAGAGACTCGTCCAATCTTATTGGACCGAGTAAAAGAAGCACAACTTAGCGATGAGGAGTGCGAGGGAATAAGGCAGAGAATTTCCCAAGGAGAGGAAATTAAGTATAAACTCGATAATGATGGAGTGATGAGATTTGAAGGAAGAATTTGGGTACCGCCAGTACCCGAGTTACGAGAAGAGATTTTGCAAGAGGCCCATAGTTCGAGGTACTCGATCCATCCGGGAAGTATAAAGATGTATCAAGACCTCAGACTACATTTTTGGTGGTCGAACATGAAGAGAGAAGTCGCAGAGTGCGTTAGTAGGTGCTTGACTTGTCAGAGAGTCAAGGCCGAGCATCAGAGACCAAGTGGGTTGCTTCAACCCTTAGAGATTCCAGAGTGGAAGTGGGAGCATATCACGATGGATTTTGTGGTAGGACTCCCAACAACGCAGAAGGGATACGACGCTATATGGGTCATAGTGGATCGTTTAACGAAATCGGCGCATTTCTTGCCGATCAGAATTAGGTTCAAATTAGACCAACTAGCTAAACTCTATGTGAAGGAAATTGTTTCTAGACATGGAGTGCCAATTTCGATTGTGTCGGATCGGGATCCACGTTTCACGTCGAATTTTTGGAAGAGTCTGCAAGAGCAATTGGGAACGCAGCTGAGGTTGAGCACATCGTATCATCCTCAAACAGACGGGCAGAGCGAGCGGACGATACAGACTTTAGAAGATATGCTACGGGCATGTGTGATGGACTTTAAAGGGAATTGGGACGACCACTTACCTTTAGTTGAGTTCGCCTATAATAATAGTTATCACGCTAGTATAGGCATGCCGCCTTACGAAGCGTTATACGGGAGGAAATGCAGAACGCAAATTGTTGGGACCGGAATTGGTACAGCAAACTGCGGAGATCGTCTAGGTAATAAGAGCGAGACTAGTCGCGGCCCAAGACAGGCACAAGAAGTATGCAGACAAGCATCGCCAGAAGAGAGACTTCGACGTCGGTAGCTATGTATTTTTAAAGGTGTCTCCCTGGAAGGGGAAGATACGTTTTGGGAAGAAAGGGAAGCTGAGTCCAAGGTTTATAGGACCGTTTGAAGTATTAAGAAGGGTAGGAGAAGTGGCTTATGAGGTAGCCTTACCTCCTGAGTTAGAACATATCCATAACGTGTTTCACGTGTCGGTACTACGACCCTATAAGCAAGACTATAAGCATGTGCTAGAGTATGAACCTATTCAGGTTGAGAAAGACTTAACGTATGAAGAAATTCCTATTCAGATAATTGATAGGAAAGAGCAAGTCTTACGAAGTAAGACCATATATTCTGTGAAGGTAGTATGGAGGAACCACAACGCTGAAGAAGCGACGTGGGAACTCGAAGATAAAATGAAGAAGAATTATCCCCATCTTTTTGTTTAACCTTATGTCGTAATTCTGGGGACAGAATTCTTATAAGGGGGGGGGGGAGGATGTAACGATCGCGGATCGTAGGTAGCTTTGTAACACGAGCCTATGAATTTTATTGAATAAATTGAACTTTTATTAATATTATTCCGTGTTATATGTGTGCGAATATTTTATTACTACATATGATGTGTAGGTGATAATTTTTGATTGATATTATTTTTATTGGTATTGATTAAATCATTAGAAAAATAACGTTAAAGCGTTATTTATGTAAAAGACGCCTTTTTCGATTTTATGACTTTTCATAATTTCGCCAAAGCGTTAATGAGAGGGGTTAATAATCCAAGTGTGGGATTTTATTTTAGCCCAATTGAATTTTTATTAGAAGCCCAATAGATTATTAAATTAGAAGTACAAGAGTGGCCCAAGTTGGAGCCCAAGACCCACGGGTCGAGTCCATGACCCAAAACCGCAAACCCGTGGCCCATAACCCATGACCCATGTGGGAAATGGGTAATAGAAATCAGCAGCTGGGTTGGAGAAAGAAGAAGAACGCGGATGAAGAGAAGGAAGAGAGGAGGGAGCAGCCAAGAACGTGGGAGAGCATAGGGAGCTGCAAAATCTGCATTTGGTGAAGCAAGAAGGGAATAAAGCGACTTGGGAGAAGGAGGGGGGAGTACCCGAGCCATGGGAAGAGCAAAAGCTCAGTCACCCATACATGGGGAGCTGCCATGCCCGAGCATGCTCAGCTCCTCCACCTCCACCTCCAGAAACTCAAACTCTTCCTCTATAAATACTCTCCCATTGCTTAGCCTCCATTCCTTTGTTTGTTGCTTAGTAAGATAGCTGAATATTTAGAGAGTGAGAGGAGTGTGTTCGGGTGATTTGAGGAAGAAGAACGAGTGTGTAGCAGCTGGGTTTTAATCCATTTAGCATCCTTAGAAGAAGCTCAAGAGGTATGCAATATAGAGCTTAGCTCATTTCCACTTTCTTTCCAAGTTTCTAGTTTTGCTATGATTGCTTGTTGGAGTAATGTTGCTGAAATTGCTTGGTTGTTCATGAACGTGTGTATATGTTGTTAGCTCTGTATAAAGCTTGTTAATAATGTGTAAAAGTGGAACAATGAATGAGAATCAAACCTTTGCATAAGGAATCAAGAAATGGACTGAAAATGGATATTAGAGGACTGTTATTCATATTTTGTTAATAATGAAGTTATAAACCATCTTGGTTTGGTTATGTGCATTGGTTGTGTATTGTTGGTATATGCCAAGAAGGTATGAGTAATGATTTCAATGGGAAATCTGGACTAGAGTATAATGAAACTCTACTCCAATGTGAGTTTTCAAACTCATGCCCACCAACTATTTGGTTTAATGTCCAAGAGAATGATTTCTCTAAGGAACATGAGAATGAGGAATGATTAATTGATTAAATGATGTTATGATGCATAGCTCAGTTGTAAAAGCATGTTTTAAGTCATATAGACATGTGGTATAATGGTTAAGAAGCAAATGGGACTGAATCATTGGGTTGGATTTTTGGGTTCTGCAGTAGCAGAACTTGAAGGTCCCTGGATGCAGAGTGGCGCAGCTGCGCCACTCCCAAGCATAGCACCTGCGCAGCTGCGCAGGGTGCCAGACCTGAAAGTCCCTGGACGCAGAGTGGCGCAGCTGCGCCACTCCCAAGAACAAGACCTGCGCAGCTGCGCCGGTCTGCAGAACTGCCAAGCTTAGTTGCTTTGTGTTATTAATTTAATGCATGTTTACATAGACCCAACATGTTATAAATACCTCAAAACATATGTATGATATGTTAGTGTAATAGTTGGATAACCCCAAGCATGAAATGACTAAGTCACGTGAGATTTGCTTAAATGAAATGAATAGCGTAGTTGCATTTTTCGTTTGGGTAAGCGTAGTGGCAATCAATGTTCGTAATAATTATAATGTGTTGATTAATGTAAGCCAATGTTTGGTGTCTATTGCGAGACTAATTGGTATGTGAATATATGTTTAAATGCGTAGGACATATTTGAAGGACGATTAACGTCAAATAGTAGCAAGCGCTTAAGGCAAGTTTCCTAAACCCTTGTCTAACCCTTGTGTTGGGCAAGTTCTCTAGCTTCATTCATTTTCAGTATTGAATGCAAGTTTCGTATCTTATACAAGAGACGTATATTGTGCAAGTTTACTTGATTCATTTGATTATATTCTCTTGACTCTCATGCGATGTTTGAAGTTCCGATTTACGCAATACATATATGGTTGTGTGAATTCCTTACTTATGTAAATCTTTTAGTATTTGCACAAGTATTCGAGCTATGTTATGACATAAATTGTTGAAGCTTTCAAGTTCACATATATATGAACTGTTATAGAGAACGTCGATGCCATTTGTTTCGGCTAGACAGATATTGAAATGTTTTATTGATTTGATAATAAATCTTTGAGATGTTATTGATGATTAAGTAGAGCTATCCAACCAAATTGTTTTGGTTAGGATTCCGAGACATGAATGAGATGAACAACCCTAATATTAGGGGCAGTTTTTAGTCAGTTATTCTGACAAGGCATCGAGCGCCTAAACAAACGCATATAGTCGTTTCCAGCTAGAGTGTTGATCAACATAGAGTACAATAGGCTGATCACCTAGAAGTGCTCGTAAGCAAGACAGTTTGCAGTTATAATGCTGTGTACCTTTTCAAGAAAGCAAAAGAAAGTTCGAGGTCTTATGACCACTCAATGTCGTTTCGAAAATATATTTTTAAAACGAAAGCAAAGTATTATTCCTGTTTATTCAGAATATTTCACAACTATTGTTCAGTTGTCGAAGAGAGATGATGTGATTGATGATATTGTTGTTATTCAACTGTTATACTTGCTAGGCAATTGAATGCTCATTCTTGCTTTATATTAAACATTGCAGCTAAGTCCGAGCGGGCCGAAGGTTCCGGTAAGGACAAGGGAAAGGGCAAGATGAACGTCTAGATGACGTCATAAATTATTTATAGTAGTAATGATGTAATATTAAGACTTATTATGTATTTGGAATGATGTTATGGTATTAGAACCTGGGATTGAGAGTAAGACGTGTTGTAATAATATAGTAATTACATTCATGTCTATTATGTTGTATGGAATGGGATGTACCGTGTAGCACCGGATTCGGGTTTGAGGTACCCGGATTTGGGGGCGTCACAACAGTCCTATGGGTCCTGCTTTCAGCTGATGACTCATAATTAATACCCATTTATTCATTTAATAGTCCATTTTATCATTTTGACATCCGAAAATCAACTTTTTTGTGAAGACAGTCGATTCATACTAAAATCGACGTTCTCATCGTCATGGGAATATTTATTTCGTCAAATTCATCTCCAAAATTTATGTTTGACTTTTTACCGAAAAAGACAACCGGATGACTTTTAACCAAAAAGTCAACCCCGACAAAAATGTGTTTAGGGTCTATTCTGACTAATTTGGATGTTCTGGATTCAAATCTGCAGTCCGTTCATCAAAATTCTATTCCGAACTCAAATTCGAGTTTTAACTACTTAACTTAATTTTTATACAAGTATTAGCTCCCTTAGTTAGTTTAAACCAACTATTAACATACATCTTATCACATAATTACAAATGAATATATTTATTCATTCACCACATCTATACTAATAATATCCATAAAACGTCATTTTATTAAATTGATATTCATAAACCTAATTATAAGGTTACAGGAATTTTTGGCCCGTCACATTCTTTTCCCTTATAAGGATTCTGTCCCAGGAATTACTACTACAAAGTTACATCAAAAGTTGTCACATACCTTCTTCGGCATTGAGGTTCATCCATACTACCTTCACAAAAGGTATCATCTTCATTATTTAGAAATTTGGATAGTGTTAATCTACCACTGCTATTTCCCTTACTACTACTTCCTCCATCTATTCTTTTCTTCGGACAATTTCTTACTTGATGATCCAACGATCTACAAGTATAACACCCATTTTGCTTTGGATTGGGACAATTAGGAGAGATGTGTCCCTCTTGCCCATAATTGTAGCATGTCTTCTTAGCTTTCTTACATACCCCCATACGATTCTTTTCGCAGTTCTCACATGCTTCAATATTATTATTATTCCATTTTCGCTTATTGCTTCGTTTGGCTTTACTCTCTTTTCCATCTTTCTTGTTCTTTTTCTCCTAATTGAATTGGCTTAACGCCTTGCTTCCCCCTTCCGCTATTATAGCCTTCTCTAGAATCGTCCCCAAGGAGTCGATCTGAAATACCAATAAATTATCATAGAGCGAGGGCTTCAACCCCTGCTCAAACCTATGCGTCTTTCTCTCTTCAGTGTCCACTTGATGTGGAGCAAATCTTGCCAATTCACTAAACTTGGCTGCTTACTGAGACACCGACATGTTTTCTTGCTTCTACTCGAGGAATCTCACTTCCATCCTGCTCTACATGCTCTTCGAAAAATAGTTCTCGAAGAACAACTCCTTGAACTGTTCCCAAGCTACTACTCTTGCTCCAGCCCTGTTCTGGTTTGCCTTCCACCAAAAGTTAGCTTCACCTTTTAACACGTAGGTAACAAAAGCCGTCTTCTACCCCTCTTCCACCCGTGCAATTGAAAATACTTTTTCCATCTCCTTTATCCATGCTTGAGCCTCTATAGGCTTAGTGGTCCCCTTGAATTCAGGCGGCCCCATGTTCTTAAAATCCTTAAAGTTTGCCACGTACAAATTTGGAGGATTCACCATTTCTCCATTGGGGTTTCTATTTTGTAATGCCCCTATTAACAAGTCTACCAACTACTGCATTGGATTTACTCAATCTCTATTCTTGTCATCTGCCTCTTCTTGATTTCTCCTTGGCGACATATTTCTGATAATAATAATGTATTATTATCTACTTATTTTTCATCTAAAAACATTCATACTTAATGCTGCAAAATTTTACTCATCAAATAACACATACAATACATATATTTATATATCTGCATCTCATAATACACCGTACTTTATATATTATAGCCTCCTGCTATTATCCTACATCTCCCCTTATCATATCAAAAATCTTATAATTCTCGGACTTAATCTTTCTTCTTATACCTTTCGACCCTCTCTTGAGTCTGCTCTATCTTGACATAACCTATGTCTATTCTGCTATGACACCACCTATGTATGTTTTATTATGACACCACCTATGTCTGCTTCGTTATGACACCACCTGTGTCTGTTTTATTATAACACCACCTGTGCTTGTTTTATTATGATACCAACTATATCTATTTTATTATGACACCACTTGTGCCTATTTTAACACCACATGTGTTTATCATCTTTTGACACCACCTGTGCCTATGTTAATTTCTGATTAACAATATCCCTAATATTAAGGTTGTTCATAGCTAACTCCCACTAGATTTTACTATCTCTACTTCTCTTTCTCATCCTTAGTTAATACCATAGCTAGTTGCTTTGGTACAACTATTAACTCTTCATCAATTTCATAATCATCTTTAATCATTCCTTCTGACATCCTTTAATTAATTTTAATATCTTAATTAACACATAGCAAATAAAAATTTAGGTTATTAAAACCTTACTCCTTTTGATGAATTTTCTCAATTCATCTGTTAAAAATTCAATCCGAGTTTATCTCTTTATTATCTTCATCATTTCTTTAAGGTTATAGCCTAAGGTTTCCCCACCTAAAGTTTATAACATATAAGCTCTGATACTAACCTGTGACGCCCCAAAATCTAGGTTTACTTTCAAACCTAGATTCAGTGTTCCACAGTACAACTCATTTTATATATTTCTCTGAACATGAGTATAAATACACTATTATAATAATATAACTCATCTAATCCCAGGTTCTAAGACCTTAACAACATCAATACATACTACAATGAATATTACATCATTGAATAATACAAATGGAACACACTGTGTTCACCTAAATAATTAAATCTTCATCTTTAACGAAGCCCTTTCACTTAACATCATCTGGTCATTAGAGATCTTCTACTTTGACTGCAAATGTAACGGCCCAAAATTCATACAATTCGTTTCACAACATCGGTCGTTAACAATATATCCTCATTCTAACTTTACAACATTGTTCAATATTAAACTTAATAAAAATGCGGAATAATTCAAACTTTTCTATTACAAATCATTCTCGATCCCAAAATCTTCAACCTTTACATCTAAATGTCTTAGAATCATGTTAATATCATGACTCGCCTTGTCGAACTTATTACAAAAGGTTACACCTCAATACAAATTTTACAACTCAACATAAATACATTTATTGAAAACTTAACATAATTCAGGTAATAACTTCAACTAAAACATTTAATCTTCATGCATCATTTCAATCCATGTCATTTGGGTAGCACATAATGTTACCTTGAATCTTTAACCTGCAAAAGTGATTATTTGCAAGAATGAGCTCGACAGCTCAGCAAAATCTAACAGTTTGCATGCATCACATAGCACATAGATAACATGCTCATCATCTAAATCATAATCATAATCATTTGACTAAATATATCATACATAATAATCATCACACAACAATTAAGGATTGAGTTCCATAACTCAATCAACATTATTCATTCAACGAACGTAGTCATAATTTGACATTGTCGTCTCATACATGTAACATATATAATGCATCATGCTTTTATATCATATGATTAAGACAGTTAATCAATTAATTCACATAACAAATAGGAACTGAAAGACTTGCCTGATTCGTAGTTTACCAATTACCATAACCAACGTATATTTATCTGTGCTTCATGTATCCTCTTTGATCTTCCCTAAACTAGATAGATGATGAAGTGTGCTATTCTTCCTTGATTTCTCTTTCTTCTTCCTTCTTTGATTCTCTAGGGTTCTCAATACACACATATAATTTTCTCTCTCACAAACCCTCCATTTTCTCTCAATTTTCTCCCAACAAGAACACTGAAGAACTAAAAACTTATACTTATATTATTACCTAGCCATCAGTTATACAAACCAAGAGTCTCAGCAGTTACGAATACCAAGAGTCTTAGCAGTTACAAATACCAAGAGTCTCAACAGTTACAAATACCAAGAGTCTCAACAGTTACAAATACCAAGAGTCTCAGCAGTTATAAATACCAAGAGTCTCAATAGTTACAAATACCAAAAGTCTCAACAGTTACAAATACCAAGAGTCTTAGCAGTTACAAATACCAAAAGTCTCAGCAGTTACAAATACCAAGAGTCTCAACAGTTACAAATACCAAGAGTCTCAGCAGTTACAAATACCAAGAGTCTCAGTAGTTATGGAATTGAAGGGTCATTAGACCATGTTTGGCTAGAACCCAAAAATTCCTTTTTAGCTTATTTTAATAATCTTTTTTATTATAAGATATATATATATATATATATATATATATATAGATATATTGTCACACTTAAATTAAATTAAAACTATTATATAATTAAATCTAATTAAACTTATTAATAATTTCAATTAAAACTTACTGACCAAATTATAATTCAATTTAGCCAAACTATAATTTTATTAAATAAGTTATTTTATTTAATAAATCATTCATCCTCTAATTTATTTATTTAATTAAATTAGAATATCACCATTATATTATGAAAATAAAATACGAATAAAATACCAAGAGTACCAACAGTTACAAATACCAAGAGTCTCAACAGTTACACATACCAAGAGTCTCAGTAGTTATAAATACCAAGAGTCTCAATAGTTACAAATACAAAAAGTCTCAGCAGTTACAAATACCTAGAGTCTTAGCAGTTACAAATACCAAGAGTCTCAGCAGTTACAAATACCAAGAGTCTCAGCAGTTACAAATACCAAGAGTCTCAGCAGTTATGGGAATATATATATATATATATATATATATAATATATATATATATATTTTCACACTTAAATTAAATTAAAACTATTATATAATTAAATCTAATTAAACTTATTAATAATTTCAATTAAAACTTACTCACCAAATTATAATTCAATTTAGCCAAACTATAATTTTATTAAATAAGTTATTATATTTAATAAATCATTCATCCTCTAATTTATTTATTTAATTAAATTATAATATCACCATTATATTATGAAAATAAAATACGAATAAAATCATTTAATTTAATCAATATTATCACACTTACATAAATTATCACCATAACAATTTTCGTCAAATATTTATTTTATTACATAAATATTCCAAATAAAAATACATAAAACCTTTACTCAATTCCATAAATATTTTTAACTATTTACTAAACTCACAATCTTACTACATTAACGTATTACGTTTATATGTAATACATTTTAATATCTCATTTATTAAAATAATTATATTCTCATCAATTCATTATTAATAAAACTTAGCTCATAATAATATTCTTTGCCCACAAGGAAAAGCCATCAAATTATATTAACTCATAATATAATTTTAATTAATATAATTAACTAATATTATTCAGTTAATTCATTTTCATAACAATTCCATTTAATTACTTCAATAGTTTAATTAACTATTGAACTTCGTTTCCATAATACACGAATATATAATTCTCTTTACATCAAATCATATATTTCATAATATAAAACACATATATACACATACTCCAACTCAAAACGTCTTGTAATAAGAATTTTATTTATTAAATTCTTATTTAATAATTTCTAAAAATCTGGGTTGTCACATCCTTCCCTCCTTATAAGGATTACGTCCTCGGAATCAACAAAACCCTCCTTACTCGGTTTTCGATAAATCTCCTCCAAATTTTATCGTTGAATATCTTCAACGCATTACCTTAATATAAGCTTTATAATTTCTACACCACCCATTCTCTCAATAAATTCTTGTAGGTTCTATTTCATAATCTCGGTTTTATTACAAAATAACCGTAATCGCTTTTAATACATACTGTAACGATCGCGGATCGTGGGTAGCTTTGTAACACGAGCCTATGAATTTTATTGAATAAATTGAACTTTTATTAATATTATTCCGTGTTATGTGTGTGAATATTTTATTATTACATATGATGTGTAGGTGATAATTTTTTATTGTTATTATTTTTATTGGAGTTGATTAAATCATTAGAGAAATAGCACTAAAGCGCTATTTACGCCAAGACGCCTTTTTTCGATTTTATGACTTTTCATAATTTCGCCAAAGCGTTAGTGAGAGGGGTTAATAATCCAAGTGTGGGATTTTATTTTAGCCCAATTGAATTTTTAATTAGAAGCCCAATAGATTATTATTGGAAGCCCAAAACCCATGGACCAAGTCCATGAACCAAACCCACCATCCATGACCCACAACCCATGACCCATGAGGGAAATGGGTTATGTATTCAGCTGAACCATTTGTAGAAGGAAGAAGAGTACGGGAGAAGGAAGAGAGGGAGAAGGAATGAAGAACGTGATGCATTTGGGGAGAAGCAACGTTGCATTTGGTAGATGAAGAACAACTCGGGAGAAGGGAGGGGGAGAGCCCAATGGCTGACCAAACCTTGGAGGAGACGAAGCTCTCCTACCCGAGCATTGGGAGCTGCCATGTCTGGCATGCTCAGCCCTCAACCCATCCATGAAGCTCTGATCACTTCCTCTATATATACTCTCCCATTGCTTAGCCTTCATTCCTTTGTTTGTTGCTTAGTAAGATAGCTGAATATTTAGAGAGTGAGAAGAGTGTGTTCGGGTGATTTGAGGAAGAAGAAGGAGTATAGTAGCAGCTGGCTTTAACTCATTAGCAACCTTAGAACAAGCTCCAAGAGGTAAGCAATATAGAGCTTAGCTCATTTACACAATATTTCTAAGTTCTTAGTTTTGTGTTGGTTGCTTTGTTGAAGTTATGTGACTGATTTTGCTAGTTAGTGCATGAACATGTATGGTTGTTAATTAGCTCTGTTAAAACCTTGTTAATGGTATGTGAAAGTGGAACCATGAATGAGAATCGAACCTATGCATAAGGAATCAAGAAATGGACTGAAATGGACATTAGTGGACTGTTATTAATGTTTTGTTAATAATGAAGTTGTAATCATCTTGGTTTGGTTGTGTGCATTGGTTGTGTACTAGTTATATATGTTCAGAAGCTATGGGAATTAATTTCACATGTGAAGTCAATGGTAACCATGTAATGATAGGCTATGAGTTATGAACTCTAAAGCCATGCCCACCAACTATTTGGTTTAATGTCCAAGAGAATGATTTCTCTAAGGAACATGAGAATTAGGAATGATTAATTGATTTAATGATGTTATGATGCATAGCTCAGTTGTAAAAGCATGTTTTAAGTCATATAGACATGTTGTATAATGGCTAAGAAGCAAAGGGGACGAATCCAAAATTGTTGGTTTTGGTTCTGCAGTAGCAGAACCTGAAAGCTCCTGGATGCAGAGGGGCGCAGCTGCGCCACTCCCTAGTATAAGACCTGCGCAGCTGCACTGGTCTGCAGAGCTGAGAGTCCCTGAATGCAGAGTGGTGCAGCTGCGCCACTCCCAAGTACAAGACCTGCGCAGCTGCGCCGGTTTGCAGAACTGCATTGCTTTGCTGCTTTGTGTGGTTGATGCGATGCATGTTTACATAGACCCAACATGTTATAAATACCCCAAAGCATATGTGTGATATGTTAGTGCAATAGTTGAATGACCCCATGCATGAAATGACTAAGTCACGTGAGATTTGGGTAGTCGTAGTGGCAATCAATGTTCGTAATGTTTATAACGTGTTGATTAATGTAAGCCAATGTTTGGTGTCTATTGTGAGACTAATTGGTATGTGAATATATGTCTAAATGCATAGGACATATTTGAAGGGCGATTAACGTCAAGTAGTAGCAAGCGCTTAAGGCAAGTTTCCTAAACCCTTGTCTAACCCTTGTGTTGGGCAAGTTCACTAGCTTCATATATTTTCAGTATTGAATGCAAGTTTCGTATATTATACAAGAGACGTATATTGTGCAAGTTTATTTGATTCATTTGATTATATTCTCTTGACTCTCATGCGATGTTTGAAGTTCCGATTTACGCAATACATATATGGTTGTGTGAATTCCTTACTTATGTAAATTTTTCAGTATTTGCACAAGTATTCGAGCTATGTTATGACATAAATTGTTGAAGCTTTCAAGTTCACACATATATATATATATATATATATGAACCGTTATAGAGAACGTCGATGCCATTTGTTTCGGCTGGACAGATATTGAAATATTTTATTGATTTGATAATAAATCCTTGAAATGTTATTGATGATTAAGTAGAGCTATCCAACCGAATTGCTTTGGTTAGGATTCCGAGACATGAATGAGATGAACAACCCTACTATTAGGGGCAGTTTTTAGTCAGTTATTCTGACAAGGCATCGAGCGCCTAAACAAACGCATATAGTCGTTTCCAGCTAGAGTGTTGATCAACATAGAGTACAATAGGCTGATCACCTAGAAGTGCTCGTAAGTAAGACGGTTTGCAGCTATAATGCTGTGTACCTTTTTAAGAAAGCAAAAGAAAGTTCAAGGTCTTATGACCACTCAATGTCGTTTCGAAAATATATTTTTAAAACGAAAGCAAAGTATTATTCTTGTTTATTCGGAATATTTCACAACTATTGTTCAGTTGTCGAGAAGAAATGATATGATTGATGATATTGTTGTTATTCAACTGTTATACTTGCTGGGCAATTGAATGCTCATTCTTGCTTTATATTAAATATTGCAGCTAAGTCCGAGCGGGTCGAAGGTTCCGGTAAGGACAAGGGAAAGGGCAAGATGAACGTCTAGATGGCGTCATAGTTTATTTGTAGTAGTAATGATGTAATATTAAGACTTATTATGTATTTGGAATGATGTTATGGTAATAGAACCTGAGATTGAGAGTAAGACGTGTTGTAATAATATAGTAATTACATTCATATCTAGTATGTTGTATGGAATGTGATGTACCATGTAGCACCGGATTCGGGTTTGAGGTACCCGGATTTGGGGGCGTCACAGGTTGGTATCAAAGTTGATAGGTTTTAAACCTTAGGTTGGGGGAAAACCTTAGGAATATGACCGTAGAGAGAATGGAAGAGTTAGTCAATGAACTCAAATAGAGTTGTTAAGGGATGAATTGAGGAAATTCATCCAAAGAACTAAAAGTATACTTAAAATAAACTATATTTGTTAAGTGTTATAATATTATTTGTTATTGTTATGTACTAATCGAGTTAGTATATTGGTTTATAGATGTCTGGAGAAGAACCCGAGTATAGAGATATCCATGTAGTGAGCGAGGAGCTGATCGCTCCACCCGAGCCAACACCCGAGCCGCTAGCAGAGGTTGAGGCTCAAGTAGATAGTGACCCGGAGGAAGATCCGGAGGAGGAACCGGAGATGGACCTTTCACTTGATGAGGATCCGTCCGAGCATGAGGAGGAAGTAGATGATATATTATCGGATGTTGTGCCTTCTGAAGAGGAGGAAGTGGCACCATCAGACATGAATAATCTGTTTGAAGTGGTACTTGACAGGAATGTAGCACTAAGAGGTAGAGTTCAAGCCTTAGAGGCGAGGGTTCAAGAACTCTTGCAGGTGAGGCATGAGTTAGAGGCCTACTGGGAGGCAGAGATCGATGATAGGATCAAGGCCGAAGATCGGGCCGATGACCTGGAAGAAGAGGCGAGGATCAAGAAGGTGAGGACCGATAGGTCTAACTATGCGTTCAGGTCGTCACATGGGCGATTTCAGTGTAGGATGACTCATTACCAGCAGAGGAGGGCCAAACCAGGCACACCATTAGTAGGGATCTGGTGATGGCCATAGCTGACGACGAGTATGCAGACGCCTTTAGGCGTGGTCTAGTTCAGTGATTAGACGAGGTCTAGATGTGTACCTTGTAAGGATGTAAATCCTAAATTTTGTATATGTAATGGATTATCTGGTGTAAATCCCATCTTTTTAGTAATAGAGGGATATATGGTATGCGTATAGCAGAAGCTATAAGATGTATGTGTTACAAGAATGTATGAAGTAAGAAGCATGTTAATATAAGTATGTTTATTTTAATGTGCCTTGTGATGAGTATGTGTATTTTAATGTGCCTTGCGATTAGTATGTGTGCGCGTTAGTATTTACTATAGTGCGCAAGGATAAATAGTGGATTAATAGTGGCATAATTTGTTTAACAGAAAATGCCGCCGAGATGGAGAGGAAGGGGAAGACAGGGAACGTAGAGGAATGAGAATAGAGAATCCGATAATGAGAGTGAGACTAGGGAAACAGCAAACCCTATGCAGCAATTCATAGACTTACTAGTAGGAGCTTTGAATAGAGTTCCAACCGTACCACCTGTCGTTCCTCCAGTTGCGCATGTTGCCAACTTTAAGGATTTTAAGAGTGTGGGACCGCTCGAATTTAAGGGGACCACCGAGCCTATAGAGGCTCAATCATGGGTTAAGGAGGTGGAGAAAGCATTCATCATTGCTGGAGTTGGGGAGGAGCAGAAGACCACTTTTGCTACCTACCTACTGAAGGGTGAGGCCAACTTCTGGTGGGAAGCAAACCAAAATAGGGCTGGAGAAGGAGTCATTGCTTGGGAACGGTTCAAGGAGTTGTACTTTGAGAACTACTTTCCCAAAAGCATGCAAAGTCGCATGGAGATGCGATTCTTAGAACTAAAGTAAGATAACCTGACAATACCCCAATATGCTGCCAAGTTCAACGAGCTGGCTCGCTTTGCTCCACACCAAGTGGACACCGAGGAAAGGAAGACGAGGAGGTTTGAGCAAGGCCTGAAACCCTGGCTCTACAGCAAGGTGAGCGTGTTACAGATCGATACCTTTGGATCAATCTTGGAAAAGGCTATCATAGCCGAAGGAGGGAGTGAGGCGTTAAGCCTCTACAATAGGGAGAAGAAGAATAAGGGTAGGATCGAAGGAGCAAATAAGACTGAGGTGGCCAGTGGAAGTAACCAGAAGAGGAAATGGAACAATTCGGGGAATACCGGGAACAAATAAGGAGACCCAAAGAAGAGGGTAGAACCGTGTAAGACCTGCGGGAAGAATCACCTGGGGGTCTGCTTGAAGGGAAGAACGGCATGCTACAACTGTGGGCAGGAGGGACACATCTCTCCTAACTGCCCTAACCCGAAGAAGATCGGTGGGTGTTTCGTTTGCGGAGCACCAGGCCACATGGCAAGGAATTGCCCAAAGAAGGGGACAGACGGGGGAGGCAATGGGAATAGCAGTGGCAAACTGACTATGACTAGTCTAGCTCCACCGAGTAGACCATCAGCCCGGACCTTCAATATGCCGGTCCAAGATGCAGTGACATCAGGAGACGTAGTCTCAGGTATCATTCCGATCAATAATATTAATGCATATGTGTTGTTTGATTTGGGTGCGACCTATTCTTTTGTATCATGTGAATTTGCTCAACGTTTAAGCTTACCTCTAGAGAAACTAGAGTCTCCCTTAAACATAGAAGTTGCGAATAAGGAAGTAATCCCTGTTGAACATGTTCATAGGAATTATTGCGTTGAAATTAGAGGGAGTAAGTTATCGGTAGATTTAATTCCGATCAGATTGGGAGAATTCGACGTAATACTGGGAATGGATTGGTTGTTTAACCATGGGGCAGTAATCGATTGCCAAAAGAAAAGCGTAAACCTCCAGACTTCGAAGCAGTCTAAGGTAGTGTTCTACGGTAGTAAATCTCCTAGACGTTCGAGTTTCCTATCGACGATGCAAGCCAGGAAGCTGTTAAGAAAAAGGTGTGTAGGTTATCTGTGCTGTCGACGCCGGGTTTTCTTCTTGCGTGTCCTTTTAGTCTTTTCCAATTTTAGCCTTTTGGTTTAGATGATTTTTTGGAAAAGGTCGGCATTGATGTCGACGGGGTTTTGAAAGATCGTTTTTTATGATGAGCCATTTAACCAGAGTCGCCAGTTGGTATATTTGAAATGGATGTACCAACTCATCCGAATTTTCGTTTTTTATGAATCGCTGGCTCATGTGTGACTCCGAATTAATTGGTCTGCGAATCGAGATTCATAGAGTTCGGGGGCTTGCTTAAGTGAGGGGAAGGTGTTAGGCACCCCTCGACTTCCGTGAAACACGGTTACCGCAATCTTGATGCTTTTCCTATCCTTTAATTCATAAAACGTATATGCGTGCGTGTGTGTATGTGTGTGCCTAAATGAATGTTGTGGTGAGTTTGTATGAAAGAATCATTTGGATTTTAGGGAAAATCGTGTTTTAATTTGAGAACGCTTCGGAATATCTTTTCGGTATACACGAGAAAGCTTTATTTCTTTATGAGAAAGGTTTGGTTTTAATTGTCCCAAAACTATGAGATTTTTCATTAAGTGTCGTTTTGGCCAAACAAGAGTTTTAAACCTTCGTCTAAATAGGAATCGAGATCTATACGTTGCTTTCATAAAATGATGGGCAATTTCTAGAATCTCTTTAACCCTATATACAACGGTTTAATAAAAACGTCATTTTATTTATAAAATCATTTTGTGTGATGTTTTGGAAAACAATCCTTCTTTAGCTTTCTCGTTAGATAGGAATCGACATTCATTAACATTTCTCAAATTTTAACCTCGTGATTCTAATATCCTACTTTGATTGATTTTATGAAAATCTTATCATTTAGCTTTGAAACCAATTTCGTGTCATAAATCAAATCAAGCATAAACACGCGTCGGGGCTATTCATGGGCATGTAAGCCATCAAAATGTCCCCGAACGCCAACAATCACAAATTTCACTATTTCGGGGCCTTAAACCCGATTCTCGCCTTAGCGTCATTTTAAGGCCCGACGGTTACATGTTTACAACGAAGGATTACATTGTTCCTAAATACATACGTCAAAATTTGTCCATCATCGGATTCGGACCATGGTGTCACGCTCCTAGGCTCACATCCACAATTTATCACAAACATCAAATAGATACAATAACATAACTAACAACGGATTGCTTAACGCCCCACAAGGATCCAAAATTAACAATCTACATAGATCAATTCCATCTAATGTATATATCGATATGAACGAGCAACACCTCACCCAATGGATATCATCGGATTATTAGGAGGAACTTTGTTCCGATGGAACCCTCTCTAATAATTCCTAATCCATTGTTCCACAATAATTTACATGAAATCTACATTTAATTCAATCAAATGACATGATAGGAATTGGTATAATAAAAGAGATTTCACCTTGCAATTGATATCCAAATGGATGTGAACTTGTGTATTGAATAGAAGAAAAAAGTATTATGTGATACAATCAAATCACAAGAATAATATTCCTCTCTTTTTTTCTCACTTTCTCTTCTATTTTTGTAGCAAAATCTCACTATTTTCTCTCTATTTCCGTGCTTATATTGCTGCTGGAATTTCCTTCTTCTCCACAATTGCTGAACTTGCTGAACCTCCTGTATGCTGCCCGAAGCGGCTTAAATAGGCTGGCCAGAGCCAGCCGCAGATCTATCTGCGGCTGGCCAGCTGGCACGCCTCCCATCGCACTCAGCTGGTAGTGCTGATTTCCTGGTTTCCGTGCTGGCGCACCCACTTGGCCGCAGATCTATCCGCGGCTAGCGGGCTTGACTTTCTCGATTTTCGTGCCACGCCTCGATTTCCGTGCCGCAACGTCGGTTTTCGTTGACAGGCTCGTGTTCTGCAGTCCGGGAATTTCCGGGAGACGTGCCACCTCATTCGGAAGTGCCTGCTTCGGACGGCTTTATTGTCACGTAAACTTGGGTTGCCCAAAACATTGCGGCGGTGCCGGGCGCTCGCCCTTGTGCCCGCTCCTTTGCTCCCGCAAGCTGGTTCAATTGACGATTTTGCCCTCCTGTCATGATTAGTAGAAGGAAACGCAAAATTTGGGTGTCTACAGCTGCCCCTCTTTATCATGTTTATGAAATGATAAAGGAAATGAACAGGATAAAGAATAGACACTCGATGCATGAATGACAGTGTGTAAGAATGACAGTACATACATGATGCCACACATATAGCTTATGATGCAACATAAGATGTAATGCATGCAAGACATTCGTAAGGGTGTCAATGTATCAACCCCTTGACCGTGTTTGTTAGTCTTTGGGTTCACTCTTTCAATCTATCGTCTCGTTCGGGGCCGGGTATCGTCGCTGGTCACCCATCTCGTAACCCCCGGTTATCGTCACCGGTGGGTTATCTTGTCAGAGCCGGTTATCGTCGCCGGACATCCATCTCATGATCGCCGGTTATCGTCGCCGGTCGATCGTCTCGTCGGGGCCGGGTATCATCGCCGGTCACCCATCGCGTAACCCCCGGTTATCGTCGCCGGTTGGTTATCTTGTCGGAGCCGGTTATCGTAGCCGGACATCCATCTCATGATCGCCGGTTATCGTCGCCGGTCGATCGTCATGTTGGGGCCGGGTATCGTCGCCGGTCGCCCATCTTGTAACCCCCGGTTATCGTCGCCGGTTGGTTATCTGTCGGAGCCGGTTATCGTCGCCGGACATCCATCTCGTGATCGCCGGTTATCGTCGCCGGTCGATCGTCTCGTCGGGACCGGGTATCGTCGCCGGTCACCCATCTCGTAACCCCCGGTTATCGTCGCCGGTTGGTTCTCTGGTCGGAGCCGGTTATCGTCGCCGGTCATCCATCTCGTGATCGCCGGTTATCGTCGCCGGTCGATCGTCATGTCGGGGCCGGGTATCGTCGCCGGTCGCCCATCTCGTAACCCCCGGTTATCGTCGCCGGTTGGTTATCTTGTCGGAGCCGGTTATCGTCGCCGGTCATCCATCTCGTGATCGCCGGTTATCGTCGCCGGTCGATCGTCATGTCGGGGCCGGGTATCGTCGCCGGTCGCCCATCTTGTAACCCCCGGTTATCGTCGCCGGTTGGTTATCTTGTCGGAGCCGGTTATCGTCGCCGGTCATCCATCTCGTGATCGCCGGTTATCGTCGCCGGTCGATCGTCATGTCGGGACCGGGTATCGTCGCCGGTCACCTCCATCTCGTAACCCCCGGTTATCGTCGCCCGGTTGGTTCTCTGGTCGGAGCCGGGTATCGTCGCCGGTCATCCATCTCGTGATCGCCGGTTATCGTCGCCGGTCGATCGTCATGTCGGGACCGGGTATCGTCGCCGGTCGCCCATCTCGTAACCCCCGGTTATCGTCGCCGGTTGGTTCTCTGGTCGGAGCCGGTTATCGTCGCCGGTCATCCATCTCGTGATCGCCGGTTATCGTCGCCGGTCGATCGTCATGTCGGGGCCGGGTATCGTCGCCGGTCGCCCATCTCGTAACCCCCGGTTATCGTCGCCGGTTGGTTATCTTGTCGGAGCCGGTTATCGTCGCCGGCCATCCATCTCGTGATCGCCGGTTATCGTCGCCGGTCGATCGTTTCGTCGGGGCCGGGTATCATCGCCGGTCACCCATCGCGTAAACTTTTCACTTCAACACGTCAAATGGCTTCAAGGGAGCAAGGCGGGGCCCACCAGGGCCAGCCGCGGATGGATCTGCGGCCAAGATCGGGCCTTATAACCAACGCGCCTCCTCCAGATCTGTCACTTTCAACTTGCAATCCTCAGAGATTCTCTCGATTTTTCTTGTTCGCAAGGGCTTTTTGTCGATTTTTTTCAATTTTCCTGCAAAAACTGCTCTGGTAGGGTCGATCTACGCGCTACAGGTAACACTTTGACCGGTCACTTTTTCAATTTTCGTCAATGTTTTGCCTATACATTTGACTATTTGCATGTTTAGACATAAAATGTATGCTTCACAATGTTCATGCAATGTACCATCATATATACATGTTATGTATCAACTGTGTGTGAGTCCTATTTTTATGTTCATGAGGCGGTCCCACATATTGTTATTTCCTTTTCTACAAGAGAAACATGCATTACATGATGTAATTACACATATGAATGCAATTTAAATCTGTTTGAGGCTTTGATTGATGGAAAACACGTTTGGCTTATGCGTGGGATGTCCATTTTACAAACGGAACTCTGCCGATTTTTTTTTTTTTTTTTTTTTTTTTTTAACCATGCATCATGTTGCATTAATCATATGATGAGGCTAGAAATTTAGAATGTTCATTACATAATTTTAAAAGGGAACTTACCTTCTTTCTCGCCCGTTCTATTCCAGCTATGGATCGTGATGCGCCCAGTAGCTCCTCTGCCTCTCGGACTTCGGGTGTTCGCCGTCGTAGGGCTGCACCTGCCCCTATTCCCCCTCGTACCCGGTCAGGCTCGTCGCATTGGCGGAGTCTGTCATCCGTCCTGATCACCCGGACGTTGAGGAGGTTGCTCCTCCGGAGGTTGCGGTGGAGGAGCACGTCTTCCAGCACATCAGCTCCCCCCACTCATCGCACCCTATCTGGCGCTTCTGTCCAGATACCCGATCTATTGGGTTCGGGATCTCAGTCGTCATCCCTCGGCATCTCTTGTGGCTAATGAGGTATCCTCGATTCGGCTTTTCATTTGTTCTTGATTTCTCAATTTCCGGTTTTATCTGGATTGACCCATTGGTGATTTTCACAGGTGCCTGAGTTTACCCAGCCGAGGGGTAACTGGTTCAACATCTACTCCCTTTACGCGGCCCTGCACAGTGATTATCGGGCGATGGTGGAGTCTTGGGGCTTTCCGACATTTCTTCACTATCATCCCCCGCCAGTGCCCCTGGGGTTACATGAGGGCTTTATCCGAGCGAATGGTGTTCCACCAGACGCAGTCTCTTCATCTCCTCGACTGCGCGAGGTCGTGTTGACCCCATGGGACTGGAGGTACATTACCGGCATTGAGTTTTACCGGGTCCCGCGTCCCCCTTGGATCTTGATATCACTCCTATCACTCCTGTGGAGGTTCGAGCTTTGCTGGGCTTCGCTGCTGAGGACCGGGTCTTTAAGGCCCGCAGTATCCGATCTGGTGCTTTGGCTGTCAATGCAGTCGGGGGTCTCTATGCGCTGCCTATTCCAGCAGATCAGGGCACCAGGGACATTCTGCTACGACGCCTGTTCCTGACCCATCATGAGGGGTTGTTTTCTGGGGGAACAACTCCTCCACCATTCATTTCAGCGTCGTAGGAGCGGTCAGAGACGTGGACCGCATCGGTGATTATGACTGGGGTCATTCACCTTTGCCTATTTCCTCCATGGCATGCGTCTACGCTCAGAGGGACAGACTGATGCCTGGCTCGGCTTTCTACCATTTTCTGTTGGTGAGATCCCCTCCTCCTCTCTCTTACTGTATTTCTTTTCCTTTCATCTCTTTTCTGTATTTGATAGTGACTCATGCCTTGCCTTGTTTCTATTCACAGTTCTGGGCTTACGAGCGGCTGCCATGTCTGAGGCCTATCCACTACTCTGGGCCCGGACACTTATCCTCGGGGTCGGCGAGGGCATCACAGCACTCTGGAGGAGGTCCCCGTGTCGGGCAGCTTTGCACATTGTCGTATTCAGCTGGAGTTGATCACGGCTGCCCGACGTCGTCTGGATTCCCTACCTCTCCGAGCATCTGACTGCGGGGTTTGCTGACGGGCATCCTTCCGGCCCGGAGTTCGAGCTTTTCCACCCGTCGCCTCACTTTGCAGAGTGTTGGAGGCTGGGTGATGTAATCTGGGAGAGCGCGCATTCAGATGCGGTCACTGGAGAGATCCGCATCCCCGCACTCCCTTTCTTTCACTACTTTCTGGCCGCTGGATTCTCAGCCCTCGGAGATCATGCTCGCCGGGGAGGGATGGTCGGATGCTTTCCACGGGTCCCACTACGAGTGATGCATTCCGTACATGGTGGGTGCCCCGTACCATCGGTCCTCAGACTCGGGCCACTTTCTTTCTTGGAGATATGGTTCCAGGCTCGGTGACGATGACCGATTGGGCTGCCTGTGTTCGGACCCCTACCCACGCTGAGCAGATCGCCTCATTGACCCGTCAGGTGGATCAGTTGTCGCTGTTTATTCGGGGGTTGGGCCGGACCCCGGAGGAGGCTTACACCTATGATCCTGACGGTGCAGGTTATGATGCAGGCCCGAGTTCATGTGAATGCCACAGCGCATCCCTACATCCCTGATATGAACTTTGGGTCCTCCGAGCTCGACGACTCCAGGGGATCAGTTTTCGAGGATCCTGCTTTCATAGATGATACTGATTTTATTTAGACCAGGATAGGATAGGTCCTTTTGTATCGGCACCTGCTTAGATTTCTTTTTCATTTATGCACTATGTACTGAACTCATTTATTTATTTATGCACAGTTTTCTTTTTCATTTTATGGGATTCACCTGTTTTATTATTAACTGTATGATGCATGCTTTTTATTTATGGGTAGAGAATGACCCCTGTACAGTCTTTTTTGATACTATTTTTTCACAGATGTCGTCCTCAGATGCCGTGGTTCGTTTGGATTCCACTCCTCCCACAGGGTTTGGTTGGCAGCCTCTTCCGCTGGTTGGACAGTCCTACTGCCAGCAGATAGGGTTATCGTAGATGGTCTTCTGGGACAATTCTTGGTCCTTATTAACCTTCCGGGTGCCAGTGGGCTTTGTGGATGGTCTTCTGAGCTATTGGATCCCTGCCCGTCAGGTGTTTAGGTTTTGGGACAGTAGAGCTGACCCCCACCCTTGAGGAGTATGCTCGCTTCACCGGCTTGCCGTTGGATGGTCCCTGTGCTAGGGTTACCGTTGGTTCCATTGCGCCGTCAATTCTTGACTTTCACCGGTTTGCGGAGGGCTGTCTTATTACCGGTAATCAACATCAGACCATATGGTTCCTCTTCAATTCTTGATTGACCGATTTGGCTCACCTGACAGTTTCCGTCTTTTCCTCGGTGATTTTTCCGTGTCCGAGGAGCGGCTGGATGCCTTGAGAGTGGGCGTTCTGATGGCCTGTGTCATCTCAGTTTTGTATTTGCCTGCAGGATCCGATCATTTGGACATGCGGATTGTTGCGGCTGTTAGGGCCCTTCAGGAGGATCACACCATTCTCCCCATGATATTGGCGGATACCTATATGTCGGCCACATATTGCCAGTCCTTTCCGAGGGAGATTCTTCCGAGGGAGTTCGACCTTATTGTATATGTGGTTCATGAGTCATCTTAGTCCCATCGGCCATTTCCGTCGCCAAGGGTTTTGCTTCAGCCATGACATAACCACGCAGTTTTCGCTTCGTCCTGCGAGTTGTACTGATGTGGCCTCCTGGACATCATTTTTGTCTATCATTGAGGACCCCTTTCATCTAATTGGTTTACCTCGGGCTATTGCTCCTTCGTGAGCTTCTTGACTCATGTGCCTGGCATGGATTTCATTTCCCATTGCTGGGTTAAGGGGCGTGACGACCTATCATCCCCTGGCGGTTATGGGGCAGTTTTAATCAGACACAGGATTTACACCCCTTTGCGGGTGCAGCCGCGTACCGATTCCTTATATCATCCTATACAGAGAGGATCTATTGCAGGTATACGAGCTTTGGGATCGCAGGATCTTTGCCGAATATAGTGCGAGCGGTCACATCCAGACATTTGCCTACGTACAGTGGTTGCGTGGAGACCTGGATTCGGCTAGTTTGAGTCGGACTGGGGCCTTTGATGACTCTGGAGTGATCTTCACAGAAGATACCACAGACCACTCCATTTCAGCCGATTCTGCCCCGAGTCGGGTCGCTGAGGATTCCCGACTCCGCCTTGGCCCTGATTACTACTGAAGCCGAGAGGGATGCTGCCCTTGCCGAGAGAGATGAGGCCATTCGGGCTAGAGATGCTGCCATTGCTGTTAGAGAGGCCATTGTATTTCAGACCAGGGCAGTGGTAGAATGCTCATTTTGGGACTGTCCAGCCCGAGCTACACTGCTTTACTGGATCGTATTGATATGATGGGGCAGCAGATTGCAGGAGATGCTGATGCTTCAGATCTATCCACCACCCTGTCCATCCTGCTCTGGCTAGTTTCAATTTGTAGATTATTTTATTTCCTGCATAGACTATATTGGTTTCATCATCAGTTATTGAAAGAGAAATCTTGTAATAAAACGACTTATATATATACGACATACATTTAAATTTAGGCCATTTTCCCCCTTTTGTCGTATCATTGCCATCCATTGGATCATCATTTTATCCAACTGACCATGATTTTGACATTTTGCCTTCTTTCTTTCCTCAAGACTTGATGGAGATTCGACAGATATTGCCGCACACCTTTTGATTTCGTCGGATTGAATCTCAGATTTTGGATAACTGTTTGGGTTGGATCAGGGTATGTATTCCTGGGATGAAACTGGTTAGGCAGTTGGTTTCGGGAAGGTTTTGAGGGTGTAGGAAGGGTTTTATCTGGCTATACGAAAATTGGTTTTGGTTAGGGAAAGGATTATTTTTTTTTTTTAAAAGGATCGGACCGCGCCATGATGGCTGCCTACGTACCCCCACAAGTTGGGGAGATCAGGTCCTACGTAGTTCGCTCTCGAAGGAAAAACAGAAATGATGATTTAAGCGTAGAACCGCTTTCACCGAGTCAGCATTGAGGGGTTTGTGGAAATACCTCACCATCCTTTTCTTGCAATATGAGGGCTCCTCCGGACAGCACTTTCTTAATCACGAAATGGTCCTTCCCAATTCGGGGCAAACTTCCCCCCTGGCTTCGTCCTGACAAGACATGACTCTCTTTAGCACCAGGTTCATTCTCCTTGAATTTCCGAGGTCTGATCCTTTTGTCGTATGATCGGGAGATCCTCTGTTGATATAGCTGGCCGTGCCAAAACAGCAGCCACCCTCCTTTCATCAATTAGGGCCAATTGGTCGTATCGACTTAGCATCCAATCCTCCTCGCTTATCTGAGCATCGATCACTATTCTGAGGGACGCCAATCTCAACTTCAACTGGCAGGACAACCTCCATTCCATATACCAAGGCGTAAGGGGTTGCTCCCGTAGAAGTACGCGTGGAATGTTCGGTTATGCCAGCAGGGTGAGGGGTAACAGATCCGGCCATCCCCGATGATTAGCAGACATTTTCGCCATGATCTTCTTGATGTTCTTATTGGCCGCCTCCACTGCCCCATTCATTTTGGGACGGTAAATGACGGAATTGAGATGCTTTAATCTTGAACTGGTCACAACAGTCCTTTCATGAGGGCGTTGTTTTAAATTCTTGGCATTGTCGGAGACTACAACCTCAGGTTGCCCATATCGGCAAATGACATTATTCCTGATGAAGCTGACGATGACCTCCTGAGTTACTTTTAGGGAAAGAAGACTGCCTCTACCCATTTGGTGAAATAATCGATCATGACGAAAATGAACCGGTGCCCGTTGCTCGCTTTGGGCTCTATTGGTCCCCGATTACAATCCATTCCCCACATTGAAAATGGCCATGGGGAGGTCATAACAGTGCAGTTCATTGGGAGGTGTATGGAATCACATTACCGTGCGCCTGGCATTGATAACACCGTTTGACATGATCATCGCAATCGGCCTTCAGCGTTAACCAATTATACCCTGTCCTCAAGATCTTTTTGGCCAACATCGGTCCACTCATTATGTGGCCCACACACCCCGCCATGGATTTCATTCATAATCCTTTGGGATTGCGTTTCGTCTACGCATCTGCAACAGTCCCAACCCGGCATCACCTTTTGTAAAGTGAATCGCCACTCAGGTAAAACTTCATCGCCATCTTTTGAAATTCTCATCCCTTTCAAGTCCGATTTGCCTGATCGGGAAAGGGATCTGTCTCATCAGATATTCCCTTAATGTCGTGATTACACAGGGCTGCCCTCCGTTCAACCACCAACCGGGACGGTTTTGATAAACACTGGCCACCACATTTCCTCCATCATATGCCGGGGCAGTTCTGTACAGTGAATCTCCAATCTGTGGGACTGTTACCCTACTCTTGATCACGTTGGATTAAGGAAGCCAAAGTCGCCAAGACACAACGGCAAAATCATTTCGTTCCCCTACGAGGATTATAGTCGGAAAGGTCGTATATCTTCGAGACACTTACATAAGCTAGGGTGACCACAACGATGGCATAATGAGGAAGTAACCACGAAGCTCCTTAGTGTTGTATACCCCGATTGCTTTGTCTGATTAACCAGTTTATTCTGAATCCCCCGATACATCCACGCTAAGTCTTTTTTTACAACTCCCATGGTCACGGGCCAATCGGAGTCCCAAGATACAACCCCCTCAGTATTCAGCGGTGTTGTTCGAGAATATGCTGAAACGAAAGTTTTAGAGTGGCCACAGGGGGCATAATTGTTCTCTCCGGTGATAGAGATCTAGAGTACACGCTTCCGGCTCACTGGCCGCCCATCGGCATTCATTCGGCACCAATCAAAATTTACAGTCTTCCAGAATTGTCCCTCGTCATCACATTTTTCGTGCGATACCCCAAATTATAATCCTCGCAGTGCCCGTGAAGAGGAGGATGTTTCTAATTAGGGCTCCGTCCCTACCTAGACGGGGTTTCTTCTGCCAACTGATCTGCAATTCCCTGCCCTTTTCATGGCCTTACTGGGTCCCCGTACACCATGTTGCAATACTAGTTGATAAGAATTAACTGCCATCTGGATAATTCGGACAATTTCCAGCATGGGCCTTTGACAAAAATATATTTTAAGGGGATCCACTTTCTTGATATCAGGTACGTTTTTGTAAGTGCCCATGGAGGTAGTGATCTGGTAATCTCCCTGCGGCCCAGGTTCCTAGAGCACAACAAGTACTTTCTCGATGGGAGTGTAATTCTGACTACAAACATTGGCTAGAATATACTTTTGGCTCGAGTGTAATAGATGGCCTGCTCTTTTAACCCGCACTCATTTTCTGTCCCAACATACATCCCATCAGCGATGGTGTTGGACGGTTTTATATACATAAAACAAAGGGATCCCAATCCATTCTTCGGGGTACCTGTCACTGCGTGCCTCCGGTCAATTGTTTTCTTAATGGTCCTGAAACGCCCTCTGACATTGGCCTTTATTCCATTACTTGGGACAAGCCCTTTTTTCTTAAACAGTTAAAAAAAAAATGCGGCTCACATGTAGTCGTCAAGTGGGATATTAAAAACTGGCTGATGAAAGTTTATTCTCCCCAGGAATCCTCTTATCATCCGCTTCTCTGTGTGGGGTGCCCGGCATATCCTACAATGGTCCTTCAATCTTTGGCGGGGGCGGGGGTGGGGGTTGGGTCCAACTCAATGCCGCCCGATCACTAAACCAAGGAAAACCCATATGATGCTTGCTCCGAACTGCACTCCGAAAGACAACTACTCGAAAATACCACACCGTGGCTGGAATTTGAGTTTCAAATTATACTTATCTGAGTCGAATACAAAATAGGCCTTTTAAGATGAGTTATATATTGATCGGATTTCCTACCTTTGGATTTCACACATAATGTGTCATCCACCGTATGACACTCTATCTCTCCTTGTGCATCATAATCGTGGAACTAAGGCCCATCATCGTGCTCTGCTGATAATGTAGCCCCTGCAATTTGTGTGACCCGAAAGCCAGTCGTCATATATGCAGAAAAGTAGCCCCAGGGGTGATGAATGGCGGTTCTTTTCCCGATCTTCCTACCGCCAAACCAATTATACTGATGATATCCTGCGATAAGCAATCCACAAAATGATGTTACATTTCGTATTGGGTCTGTATGTTATCACACCAGGGAGGTGTATGAAAAGGCAGCACGCGGAAGTTGTCCTTGAGGACTAGGCCTTGATTTAAGATACTCTGTAGTCCACAACAGACATATCCCCTCACCTTTCCTCCAGGTTTAGCCTACATGGGGACCAACTATTTGGATAGCCCATTCCGGGTAAGTGGCACCATAAATGATTCACACGCCCTGAAACCTGTTTGATGATCTCTTCCTTCACTTTATAAGCTCACACTCAGGTTTCAAACTTTCTTAGTTTTAATTCGCTTTGACAGGCCTGAAACCCATCCTTGATGGGTGAACCGGTGCCAACCGACAATGGTCGGTGGACAATCCCCTGATTCATATCCTCGTGTGCGAACCTAGTGCAAAGACATCCTCATATTGGGCCCCCTTGTTTTTTTTTTTAAAGTAACTCAATTATTTCTCTGACTTTAATTGGAGCTGTGGAGGTAATGGTCCCGTGTCCCCTATCTTTGAGTACTATCTTTTGGAATTGTCCATGGGGGTTATCCGATATCTATATAGTGATGGTTTGGTCCAAAAATGTGGGTTTGGGTTTTAATCTTCGAACCACCATCCTTTGATGCTCATCAGGTGCGATCGTCGGAATCAGTGTCTCGTCTTGTGCTCAATGCCCAATCAAATCGAAATCCATGCTCATATGTCAAAATCATAATCACCATTCAAGATTTGAAAGATCGTTTGTTAGGAGCAAGGGAATACTCCATAAATTGGTAACAACCTGACATATATAACAAAAGTACGTTGTGCACATAGTAAAAATATCCATTTTTTTCTCACGACGATCGCAATTTCAAATAACAAAGAAGAAACGACCACAATTATGCAGAAATAAAAACAACAAACAATATTTAAAAACTTAATCTTTAACCCCAGTCATCGGGGGTCTAACTACCCTGGATGTCGGGTTTTACCCCTTGCCTTGGATATCACTGGTTTTATTGGTCCAAGTTTGTCGAACATGTTTAGGGTCGGATGAAATGCGCTGGATAAAGGAGGGCCTCACATCGGACACTCTCATCCCGATGATTACGGATGACGTTCGCCTGATCACTTCTCCATAGCTATCTCCTAGGAATTAATTCAGCCCTGCCACCAATCGATGACTAGGTACAACTTGTTGGGACCTCCCCGGTGGTGTGACAAACACTTTTTTTTTTCGGGGGTCACCCCTCCTTGATGCTTGTTGATTGTCCGGGGATATAGGCATTTGGTTTCGAACTCTTTTATGGCGACCTCCCGCAAGGAAACTTTCCCTCCGGGCCGACTCATTACATCGTGGGGGTTAAACTCTTCATTTCCCTGACCCCACAATTCACAGGTCCGACTGTATCCCACTGCTTATTGTCAGTACTTTGGTCCACTCGGATTGCCAACTAGTCGAATCGGAGTCGCTCCCTGACGGTGTCCCCGTACTCTCGACTGCCGCCCACATGGTATTCCCCAATCCCTGCTTTGCCTATTCTGCTGTGGTAGGTGGATGGGCCTTTAGGTGATTTCCTGACTGAATCTACGCTTTTCCCTAGTCCCTGTCCAGGTTGAGAAGTTCCCATTTTTAAATATCATTTTCCCAGTGCCACAAAAGTGAGTTCCAGGAGAGATCCCTTGGGTTCACAGCTGGAGCCTCCCAGGCATCTATAATGGGGAGTGCTAATCTCTAAGTGCTTGAAAGCTGGAATGAGACGCAGTCTCATCCACATTGATTAATGGTTAGGCCCACTCCCTGGATGAGGAGAAGGGTCATCACATTCGGCAGAGATTGTTACCGCAAAGATTCCACATCGATGATCTAACTTGAATTTTGTTGGTGGAGCGTGGAAGGAACTTGCTCACGGGCCATGTTGTATCCACGGGCCTCCCCTTATACAGCAGGTTGTAGCTTGACCGTAATATCTATGACGTTGGAAGGAATATAATCAAAAGTACAGGTCAATATCTCCACTGGCAATTCTATCTCTCCGATGGTAGCTCCCTCTCGGGATCCCGTCAAAAGCCCGAACCACCACATGACTGGGCCCGTATGGCGCTTGGGACTGATGTTCATTTTCTTCCTAGCGTAGGCTGGATGAGGATATATATTCATTGCCGATCCCACACCGTCGATCAGCACCCGAAACGCACACCATACCCCATTCATGACATATACCTGTGGAGTATTACCGCGGTATGTGTAGCGGTTTTCAGGGTGACGGCCCTTCCCTCTTTGGGAATGTCCTCCCTCCGTAAAGGATATTGCATTCGGTTTCACATATAAGTGGCCTATCACGCTGGCCAACGAAACCACTCACTCCATCTAATTTCTTTGGACCTCAAATGCCTCCTCTGAGAACCTTCATCATGGTTTTGCAATGCTCACTTGATGACAACACCAAGTCCATGTACTGATGTTAGGGTTGATTCCCTACACTTTAAAATCTTGGATCCCCTCGTTTCTGGGTTGATCCATCTTCCTTTTCAAAAACTCTATGGACCCTTTCCTCGGATAACCTCTTCATTTTTTTCTCTTTTGGCTCTCCAAGGTACTCGCCCCGGGAAGATATAAGGGGTTCCCCTTGGTCGTCACAGGAAGGCACAACTGGCCGCTTCCTCCGGTATTCCCCCATAATGTCCAGGGTTACAGTCACTTCAGACTACTGATAGGGAGGTGACGGCCATTTGCTAGCTAAGTTATGATGGGCCTCGGGGCTGTCTACTTTGGACAGGTCTTTCCATGCCATTTGTAACTTTATCACCTCTATCAACCTGATGGGCGACATCCCCTGGGCACGACTCCCGTGTAATCATGTATCACGTTGATCAATTCCTCTAATTTTTCTGCACAATAGTTCAATCCTTGGCGGCCCCCCAGCCATCACTTGCCCGTCCGGTCACATTTAACTCCCCCTCCATTCATGTCTTGGCTGGGGATTTGCTTTAACATTCGGGGAGGTTCCGGTTGTTTCCTCCCAACAATTTCCCCTACTGTCTATTTCTGTTTTGGTTTTCGTTGCCTCTCACAACGTCCAGCAATCTTGTGTAATCATGGCCAGGGGAACTGGAGTGGTAGGCACATCATTTGCTCGGGTCAAATCTTATACCCTTTGGGTCACTCGGGGGTGCCAAGACCAAATATTTTCTTTTGGGCTACTAATACCGCGAGTACCCGTTCCAAGCGGCTCCCCGAGCGGGGTGATATACTCGAGTTTTTGCCGAGGGCCTCCATATCTTCTTCTTCCCCGCACCCTCTGTCCTTTGATTATGTGAAGTTTGGCTGACGGGATGGATCTCCCCCTCTGTACGCTGAACCGGAAGATGGACTTTCCGTTTTTTCTGGATGGACCCCCTGTAAGATGTAGGGAACTTACATCCGCTTCCTTCTTCTTTTGGTCCCTCCGGGATAGTGCTGCCATATAGTTTTCCATTTTGTATTTGCTCAGGATTGCAGCAGTTTCTAAAGCAGTAAGATCCCGTATTTTACAAACACCGATTTTCAACCCCATGTCAAAACACATCTCTCCATGTTTATAATCATTTCAGCAAATGGGTCTTCCTATTCCCGAGATTGACCTCGCTCATTAATACGGTGCCTTCTGAATGTCTACATAAGGTCTTTTACTCATCTCTGATTCCGCCTCATGACGGGGGAGTTACCTGTGCAGACATGGCCCCATCCACATCGTTGCGGCATATTACACCTGTAAGGATTCCCTAGGCACTGGTTTTTTTAACACTTTGTCATTTGGTACCTTGTCAAGAGCCATCTGGGCCTGAAAGCTGTATTGGTTTATAGAAAGTATGGGCCAATTCCTCCCAGTTGTGGATTCAGGGGCGTTGGTAGAGGCGAGACATACACTGATTCTTGGCCCTCCCCTGTTTAAGCTTTTCTGGAATAGTTGCATCTCGTTAATACCGCCTCGTCCTTTCTAAGCATAAAGACCCCGAGTTCTACCAATGTATATTTTCATAAGTGTGTAAATAGGGGTCCTTCCCCTTTCCATTGTACTTTTCAATATACTCGGGGTCTTTGAACCCTTATTCGGGATATCTTGGCTTCCGGGGAAAACACATAGATCCGAATAATTAACCCTGGGGCCCAAGAGCCTATTGCCCCTTAGGAGAATGTGTATGGTTATCCTCCATGTGTTTTTTTTTTTTTTTTCATTTTTCCTCCGAAGGTCCGGTCATTGTCCCCTTCTTCTGGGTATAGTAATTACTGTCCTGCCCAGGTATGGGGTAACAGGCCCTTGTTATGACTGGACTTAGTCCTTCGAGTTGGGGTTGGTCATACCGTTACCCAGTTTCCCCACAACATTTTTAGGAGGTTTTTCTGGTCACACTCCCTGGTGGTGGAATATTATGTGGTCCTTGGTCTTGGCGGATCCTGTCTGAGTAGGAACTGCCTCCTTTTAGGCATCGGTGGGCCATTTCCATCATCTTGTTTTTCTTGAAAGTCATCAAACTCTATTCCACGAGATATGGAACTTATGATTAGGAATAGCAGCCGATTTCAGATGTAGAAATTTTGGGGCTTTCTTAGACTGCGAACGGGTTTGAGGAGCAATCCAGCTGTGAGACAACGGTTCGAAGTTTTTAGTCTTGGGGAAATGAAAGAGAATGGAGGCATGCATAAAACCGTAACCTTTTGTGTGTTTTTGGGTTTTTAATTCTTTTTTCTGCAAAACAACTCGTTAGGCGGTTCTTTCTTTATTTGAAATAATACATGCTAGATATGTTTTATGCTTCCCGTGTCCGTTCGCCGTACCTGCTAAAACACCGAGGTTAGTATTTTCTTTTGGACATATATAAGGGGAAGTATATATTGAATATGTTGCAATGGATAATTATGGCATTTTATACGCAGAAACGTAATAAGGGGCAAATGAAGAGACTTATCCTGCGTTGGGTTAATCTGGGGCTGATCCTATCATAGGGTTTGAGTCTCAACGGGCTTTTTCCGGCTATGTAAGGTTCCCAAATCTTCGCATTCTACTCGTTGGAGTCCTTTCGATTGGAGCAGGATTTGAGTGGTGCGTTTCCTGATGCCATCTCCGGGGAGCAGCCCCAATCGAGTCCAGTAATATAATGCAACCGACGGGTTCGCCTCAGGAGGAGGTACAAAGTCTCAACATACATTCACATTCATCGTCACTCCAACCGTATGCAAATGATTACTTTAAGGTAAATCAACTCCAATTACAATCATTCATTTCCATTGGACAAAAAGCACACATTCCAACACAACAATAAGTAAAATAGGTCAAAATGTTGCACGCACATACTTATTCATTAAATTTTTTTAAAGGGATAGGAATCAGGCATCAAGATTTTGAAAGGCGGCTATAAGCCCTTCTAATGTCCCCAGCAGAGTTCGCCAGCTGTCGATCCGACCGGGTTTTCTTCTTGCGTGTCCTTTTAGTCTTTTCCAATTTTTTTTTTTTTTTTTTTTTGTTTTCTAGCCCTTTTGGTTTAGATGATTTTTTGGAAAAGGTCGGCATTGATAGTCGACGGGGTTTTGAAAGATCGTTTTTTTATGGATTGAAAGCCATTTAAAACCAGAGTCCGCCCAGTTTGGTTTATAATTTGAAATGGAGTGGTTACCATACTCATACAGAATTTTCGTTTCTTTATTTGAATCGCACTGGCATCAGGTGTGTGGTCTCCGAATTATATTGGTTCTTGCGAAATCGAGTTTCAAAGAGTTCGGGGGCTTGCCTTAAGTGAGGGGAATGGGGGTTTTTTTTTTGTTTAGGCACCCCTCGACTATACGTGAAACACGGTTACCCCACCGCTATTCTGTTGCATCCTTTCCTATCCTTTAATTAATAAACGTATATGCGTGCAGTGTGTGTGTGTGTGTGTGACCTAAATGAATGTTGTGGTGGAGTTTGTATGAAAGAATCATTTGGGATTTTTAGGGATAATCGTGTTTTAATTGGAGAAACGCTTCGGAATTTCTGTTCGGTATTCGAGAAAGCTTTATTTCTTTATGAGAAAGGTTTGGTTTATTTGTCATAAACTTTGAGTTTTGTCATTAAGTGTCGTTTTGGCCCAATCATGAGTTTTAAATCTTCGTCTAAGATAGGAATCGTGAATCTATACGTTGCTTTCATAAAATGTATGGGCCATTTCTATTGTTTTCTCACTGTTAAACCCGATATAAATCGGTTTAATAATAAAGTCAATTTTTTTTTAAATTCTCAGTTTGTGTGTTGTTTTGGTAAACAATCCTTCTTTTGCTTTCTCGTTAGATAGGTAATCGTACACATTCATTATCATTTCTCAATTTTTAACCTCGTGATTCTAATTTCCTACTTTGAGTGATTTTTATGATTATCTAATCATTTTGCTTTGATTCCAATTGCACGTGTCATATAATCAAATCAAGCATAAACAACGCACGTAGGGGCTATTTCATGGGCTTGTAAGCCATGCAAAATGTCCCCGAACGCCAACAATCATATCTAAATTTCACTAATTCGGGGCAACACTTAAACCACGATTTTCGCCTTAGCGTCATTTTTAAGGGCCAGACGGTTACATGTTTTCTAACGAGGTGTTACTTTGTTATATTTTCATACGTCAAAATTTGATCCAGCATCGGTTTCGGTACCATGGGTGTTCTCTCGATCCTTAGCTCACTTCCTCAATTTATCACAATAAACATCATATAGATTCAATTTACATATACTTACAACGGATTGCTTAACGCCCCTCAAGGATCCTATAATTAACTATCTACATAGTTCAATTCCATCTAATGTATATATCGATTTGAACGTGAAACACCTCACCCAATGGATATTTCGGATTATTAGGAGGAACTTTGTTCCGATGCGAAACCTCACAATCTAATTAATTCCTATTCCATTGTTCCACAATAATGTACCATGATATCTACATTTAATTCAATCAAATGACCATGATAGGAATTGGTATTAATAAATGAGATTTCACCTTGCATTTGTTATACATATTGTGATGTGAACTTGTTGTATTGAATAGAAGATATAAGTATTATGTGATACAATCAAATCACATGGAATAATATTCCTCTCTTTTTTTCTCTCTTTCTCTTCTCATTTTTGTAGCAAAATCTCACTATTTTCTATCTATTTAAGTCGCTTATATTGGCTGCTGGAATTTCATTCGTCTCCTTTTGTACTCAATTGCTGAACTTGCTGAACCTCCTGTATGCTGCCCGAAGCGGCTTTAAATAGGCTGGCCAGAGACCAGCCGCAGATCTATCTGCGGCTGGCCGCAGATGGTTCTGCGGCTGGCCAGCTGGCACGCCTCCACATCGCACTCAGCTGGTAGTGATGATTTCCTGGTTTCCGTGCTGGCGCACCCACGTGGCCGCAGATCTATCCGCGGCTGGCGGGCTTGACTTTCTCAGTTTTTCGTGCCACGCCTCGATTTCCCGTGACCGCTAAGTCGGTTTTAGTTGACAGGCTCAGGGTTCTGCAGTCCGGGTATTTCCGGGAGGACGTGCCACCTCATTCGGATAGTGCCTGCTTCGGGACGAGCTTTTTCTGAGAGATCTCCTACAGTAAATATTCGGTGTGCTGCACCCTACCTATTCATACATATGACAGGCCGGTGCAGGTGCGCTCGCCCTTGTGCCCGACTCCTTGGCTCCCGCAAGCTGGTTCAATTGACGATTTTTGCCCTCCTGTCATGATTAGTAGATGGAAAACGCAAATTTTGGGTGTCTACATGTGCCATATTGTTGATTCCACCAACGAGAGGGATGCGAAATGGGGCAGATACCTATAGTGTTATGATATTCGCGGATGTATTTTCGGACGAATTGACAGGGACTTCCACCAGATAGGGAGATCAAAATTCGTGATAGACGTAGTGCCTGGAACGGCATCGTTTCAAGGGCACCAATATTGAATTGCGCCAGTAGAGATGAAAGTGTTGATGGTTCAACTGCTGGAGTTATTAGACATAAAATGTATATCAAAACGAGTTTGTCTCTTTGGGGAGCGCCTAGTGTTATTCGTGAAGAAGAAGGTTGGAGCGCTGAGGATTTGTATCGACTATCGGGAGTTGAACAATAAGTAACGATTCAAGATTAAGTATCTGTTGGCCACTGGATCGACGATTTTTTTGATCAGTTGAAAGGGGCAAAATATTTTTCTAAAATTAGATCTGTAGAACGGGATGATCACCAATTGAAGGTGTGGGAGTGGTCGTATACCTAAGACAGCATTCAGGACTCGTTACGGCCATGATGTGTTACTCGTGTTGTCAATTAGGATTAAAGAATGAACCAGCCGCATTTATGGATTTAAGGTATAGAGTGTTTCAAGCAGCATTTGGACAAATTGGTAGTTGGTGTTCATAGGATGATATTCTTAGTCTACTACTGATTGACACTATGAGGATCATGCTGAACATCTAAGAATTGTGTTGGGAGAACCTTGAGGAGGGTGAAGTTGTATGCGTAAATTCTCGAAATGCGAATTTTGGCTAGAGAGAGTCCACTTTTTGGGTCACGGTGATTGTACAATGATGGTATATCCGTAGACCCTAGCGAAGGTGGAGGCAGGTTATTTAACTGGGAACTACCAATAGACACCGACAAGAAGTGCTCTTAGTTTCTGAGGGTTAGCGGGCTTCTATCGAATGATTTATTCTGGGTTTTTCGAAAGATAGCGACCCCTTTAAAACCAATTGACGAGGAAGGCGGTTAAAGTATTGTTTGGTCGGAGGAAGTGCGTGGAGAGTTTTCGTGAGCATCAAGAAAAGGTTGTGCGTGGCGACAGTTTTAGACTTACCGGTTGATATCAGGTGTTTTTGTAGTTTATAGTGACGAGATAGCTCAAGGGTCTTGGATGCGTGCTTATGAAGCACGGGTATTAGTCATTTGCGGTATGCGTCACGCCTGTTGAAAGAGTATGAGAGGGGATACCTCTACTCATGATCTCGAATTGGCAGCCGTTGTGTTTGCCTTGAAGATTTGCGAGGCATTATCTTATACGGCGAGAAATGTGAGATATACCCGGTACACATAAAAGTACTTAAAAGATATTTTCACAACTGAAGGAGTTGAATTTGAGGCAGAGGAGGTGGTTTGAATTGTATCATAAGATCTTTGATTGTGAGATTTCAGTATCTCCCAGGGATGGCGTAGGTAGGGGCCGACGCCCTTAGTAGGATGGGTCGGGGGAAGTTTTCAATGGTAACGGCTCAAGATGATGCTAATAACAGAGTTGGCTAAACTGGTGATAGAAGTGTGGTTCCCGACAGATTCCGGATGAGATGTTGTTCATCCTATAGGTGACTCGTCCATTATTTTTAGGTCCGAGTAATAAGTATGCACAACTTAGCGATGAGGAATGCGGGGGAATATGGTGGGAATGTCCCATGGTGAGGAAATTTATTGTATAAACGACGTTAATGATGGGAGTGATGAGA